>JACCGJ010009772.1:0-44327 GCA_013407085.1 Atriophallophorus winterbourni | reverse complement strand
TCAAAGACAGCAATACACCGGTAGCACGTACCGAATGCTTAACTGCCATACAACCATGAAAAAGTAAAATCCTAAAAGATGGGGAAGGGTGGGACTTAAATTGCTACGGCTTCTATAGAAGAGTAAGCACAAACAAACTGGGGAGAGGTGCCTACACCTGGAATGGAACATGCATTCAAACAAGTTTCGTGAACGAGTAGAGCAACATCAACATGGCAGCTTCCTTGCGGCTTTCACTGCCATGCATCATAACAAGCTTTTCTCGTCACTCCGCTTGACAACATACAAGGTTATGCAAACACTCCAAGAAGATGCCTAGTGCAAGAGCGCCATCGAACACTGTTTCGGGACATATCCTGAAGCGTAACTAACCATTGCGATATATGATCGCGGGGACACCAGCCTGGAAGACGCGCTGCGCCTACTTTGGAAAGGTTACTAGTAAGAATTTTTAGCTGCCTATGCCATGTGACGGTTTGGCTACCCCGAGATTTACGCCAATCAGGGTGTGGCGTCGCAAAAAGAATTTGTTTCGGAAGTCGGTGGTCCGGCATCCGTAAAACGTGACAAAACCTGCCTAACCTATGCAGGTTGATCTGCTTCTCTATATCGACATTACTACCAAACAACTTATTTCGGAGAGCATCGGTGCGCATACGATTGTAACAGCTAAGTCCTAGAATGCTGCGGAGACACCGGTTGTCAAATACTTGGAGACGCTGAATGTGTTCTTTACGTAAGGTCCAGGTTTCGCACCCATACAGTAACACAGCCCGAACTGTCGCTTTATAGACTCTACCCTTGAGTAGCAGAGACAGTCCTCTCTGACGCCAGAGGTGACCTAGGTTGCGGAATGCTACGGTCGCTTTAGAAATGCTTGCCGAGACCTCGTTATCTAACGATGCAGAATTATTGATACAACTGCCGAGATACGTAAAACGATCCACAATTTCAAGCGCCTGATTGTCAAGTGATAAATCGTTGTTCGATAAGTCGATGTCCTGCAGAAGAACACTGCACTTAGAGGGCGCAAAACGCATTCCAAATGCGGGCACAATACTAGATAGCTTGTTCAGTATAGCCTGTGCATCTGTGTATGAGTCGAAGAGCAGAACTATGTCATCAGCATAATCCAAGTCGAGAAGCTTGACGCCTGGCATTATGTGAACTCCGAAGGCTGGAGCACCGTCGCTGCATAATTCCATGATAGCATCAATTACGAAATTGAACAAAAACGGAGAAATCGGACATCCTTGTCGGACGCCACTTGTAGGGTTGAATTTGGGAGAAAGTTCGTTGTAAACCTTAACGCATCCGGATGTATGAGCATAAAGTGCGCGTAGTATGTTGACATACTTATGCGGAACGCCTTTGCACAGCAAGGTCTTAAACAGGACATTTCGATCGACTGAATCAAATGCTCCTTTGAAGTATAAAAAGATGGCTATTGTCGGCTGTCGATAGGTGTGCCGCAGTTCTAATATCCGTCGAAGAGTAAAAATGTGGTCGACACAGCCTCTGCCAGGCCGGAAGCCAGCTTGCTGCTCACGGATCTGTGATTCCCTATGCGATGTTAATCTTCGAAGACATATGGACGCTAATAATCTCGTAATGATGGGAGTGAGACTTATCCCACGGGGATTAGAGCATGAGCTTCGCACACCTTTTTTAAATATAGGTATGATAACTGATTCGCCCCAACTCGGAGGGATGGATTCTGACATCCACACTTCACGGAGGAGATCTCCTAATGTGCTGATTAGGACTTTGCCACCTTCTTTGAACAAAACAGGCGGTATGTCATCGGGGCCAGCAGCTTTGAATCGTTTCATGGATTCGATACATGCTTTAATTTCTAAATCATTAGGGGGATCTACGCTAACAGGCCAAGGATCACACTGCCTCAAGTGAGGGAATGATTCTGTTGCAGGCGACCAGCTGAATTGTTCTTCAAAATGTTCGGCCCAGCGGGACAGGCGGCGATTCTTATTAGTGATAAGAGTACCGTCTAATTCCGCTATAGTCTCACTCACTCCTTGTTTCGTAGGCCCAGTCGATCGAATAAGTTGGAAGAGTTTTCGCACGTTACCCGCATTATTTGCTATTTCCATTTCTTCGACCTTATTTAGCCACCACCTTTCTCTGTTTAGTCTTAGGCTCCGTTTAAGTTCATTCCTCACGCGTCTGCGCGCTGTGTTGTGTCCAGGACCATGAGGCATTTCGCGTTGCTGGTGAAGAATTTCTATAGAGCGCTGTGAAATCCAGTGGGACTTTTGGGTTGGTTGTGCAGTCTCACAGGCTGTTATTGCGGCGGCTCGCATAATCCCTGCTATTTTGTTCCACCTTTCATCGGTAGTTGCATACTGGGCCACTGGGAGTGAGTTACTCAAGGTGGTCCTATAAATGTCTTGAACTGCAGGCTGAAAGAATTTTTCGACAGCAATGCGTTTCCCATTCGATGGCTTCGTACCGGAGAACTTTAACGAGAACCTACATCGCACAAGAGCATGATCTGAATCTACGCAGGTATTCCAAAAAGAGCGGCAGTCCTCAATGCAACCTTTCCAGCGAGCACTTATGGCGATATGGTCGATTTGGGCCGAAGGTAGGCTTCCATCCGGCGAGCGCCATGTGGCACATTGACATCTTTTATGGCGAAAGGAGGTGCTGCTAATGAATAATCGAGATTGTGCACAAAATTGTATAAACCGTTCACAAGCATCTCTGATTAGAAGATTTTGAGTTGGGTCTAATATTAGTGGCTAGTCTAACTGCACACATCCTGCTACTACAAGGAATCCAATCGATTAGACAGGATTCGGCACGCGAATTCAGCACTATACCAACACCCGCCTGTCCTGAAAGGGCAGCTACAGAATCACCAGAGCAGCGCAAAAAGTAACGAGTTGAAAGGTTTGGGGCAGTAAGTTCGGTAATTATAGACGGATCATATAAGCGCGTTTCCGATAAACAGCAAACATCGATAGATAGACTATCTAAGGTAAGAGCCAGTGCAGCTTGCTGGCCTATTTGTCTCAGAGTCCTGACATTCATGGCTCCGATGTGAGCAGAGGTCCGTGGTTTAAGAAAGTGATCTGTAGATTCGCGAACAGAAAATGTTCCAACATGTTCAGCGCGGTCTTTTCTAAAGCTGGGATTGACAGACGGAGAGTTGTTAAGAGTGGATGGGGGAGGGGAAGGGTCGGAAACAGTTTGAAGAGTAGGGCCAGCAGTAGCTTGTTTTCGCTTACCCGCCCTGCTGTATGCAGTAGGTAAGGCGACCCTGTTTATCGTGCGCGACGGCCGATGCACTATGGAGTTGGTTTTCGTAGTAATAGTCATGGTCATGGTTGTATGCGGGCTGGGATACTGCCAGGTCGCCCATGCCTAGACAGGAGAACAATTAGGGTTCTCGACCAAAGCCTTTGGCTAAAAAGCCTGACCCACAAGGCAGCGGGTTAGGTTGAGACCGTGTTCGTCTGACCTCTATCCATTGACCTTCCTGGTATGAGTGACTCTGAAGGTGCTCGGAGAGCACCACCCAGCATAGCTCAATGGGTCATAGAGGTACACAAACCATCGCACCACGTTAAGGTCCAGTCTCAGCGCGATGGACGTGCAAAGGTGCTGATTCTCTGTGAGAATGCGAAAGGCCAAAAGCAAATCTCCGCGGAGTCGGTAGCGTATTGAGAAGAGGCCGCTAAACTGCAGCCGTTCTTCGTAGGACATGTTTTGAAGGCCGTTGATGAGCTTTGTTGCTCGTCGTTGTGGCTGTTCGAGGGCGTTCATGTCTTGTTGGAGCCACGGATGCCACGCACTGACTGCAAATTCGAGCGGGGTGCTGATGTAAGCGGACAGTAGCTGTGGGAAGAGTCGTCGGTCAAAGCGTCTGAAAAGTCGCCTCAGAAGACTAACACTGTGTTTTGCGGTTCTTGCAGCCTTGTCGCACTGGCTGGAGCAACACAAGTCTTGCTGTACGATGACGCCGAAGTTGCTTACCGGGTCCACATGGTGCAAAAGCTCGTCCCCCAAGTGATAAGCGTAACGAACAGTGTCGAATGGTCAGAATGTGGTATTTTCCTGAGTTGAACGGTAAATTGTGTTCTAATCACCACTGATAGAGGCGGACTAGGTCGCGTTGCAGGATTTGATTATCTTCGACGCTAGATATACGACGCCAAACCTTGAGGTCAACAACGAAGAGTAAAAATGAGCTTGATAAGATCCTGCTGATATCATTGATAAATATAAGGAAGAGAGTGGGTCCGAGTACGGATCCTTGCGGAACTCCACTGGTAACCGGAAAACAGTGTGAATAAGCGTCTTTGACGCCAACACACGATGTGCGATCTTGCAGAAATAGGCTTATCCACGTCAACAAGGGGTCATCAATTCCGTAGTGGCGTAGCTTTCGAATGAGAATAAGGTGATTAAATGTATCAAAGGCTTTCGAAAAATCCAGGTATGCCGCGTCAACTGCCACCCGGCAGTCCACGGCTCTTGTCCAACCGTCCCTGGCCAACAGGAAGTTGGATAGGCAGGAGTGTCCTGGCCGGAAACCATGCTGTTCATGAGCAAGGATGTGATTTTCTTCAAGGTGGCGTGTAATAGTGTCAGCTATAATACTTTCCATGACCTTTGAGATCCCAGACAGCAAGGTCACCGGGCGTTTTGTTGGTATTGCCTTCATCGTCGATGCACGGATGTGTAATCGTACAGTACTTGTGTTGTGCGACTAACACCGTGCTAAATTGATTGGCCACGGATAGTGAGCTGCATGCTGAAACACGTTTGAGTCTCACTACCATCTTTTTCTCTATTTCTCATATCTGTCCAGGCCTGGGCAACCTGACAGTAATATCGCCCACGTGCAGTCTCTGACTGTGCGGCACTTTGCATGGATCAGGCTTGTGCTTTCGTACGTACGTCATCGTCGATGATAGGTCAAGTAATGTGTGCCATCTTGTAACAAAATAACTCCAAGCAGTGTCAAGTTGCGCAGTATGTAGCAAGTCCCACGTGTTTGCGGCAACAAACTCACGCAGTAGCGTGTACATCCTAATCCTCCTAGCAATGGCGTCCGGTATCCCCGCATATTAGAGTAGCATACGTGGTCAAATATCAGCAGGGCATGATCTGCATGTCCCAGTGGTGGTTCGATCATCATGTTTTCGACCATCAGTTCTCGTTGGTGAGTATCAGATCGAGGGTGGGCGGGATCTGGTGGCCGCAAAATCGTGTCGGTTCGTTGACATGGCTGTACAATGGATGGGTAGCAATCAATTCTGATAAGTCACGTCCAAACTGATGGCTGGGCGAGCCTGAAGATACACCCGGAGAGTTGAAGTCTCCGATTATGAGGACATGCGTGAAGCGTTGAGAATGTCCGAGTCGGATGGCAGCCAGCAAAGAAGAGTCTGTACTAGATTCCGCATTTGGAGAGCGGTAGATCACACACAACAAAGCCACGTCGTCGCTCTGCAAGAAAACTTTACACCACAAAGTTTCGGGAACAGACAGATCAGGGTCTTAGATCGCTTCACAGCGTAGTGCTTGATTGTAATACATTAGGACACCTCCGCCCCTAGTCTTACGATCAATGCGGAATGACAGCATGTTTGGAAGCATTAGTTCAGTATCCAATATGGTTTGGATCAACCAGGTTTCTGTGATGGTGATGAGATCAAAGTTTTTTGTCGAATGTAGCAGTTGTAATTCGTAGAATTTGTTCATGAATCTTTGGATGTTCGATAATGATAATGGTATGACAACACATTAGCATAAGTGAGCGATTTGAACGGTATTTGAATTGATTATTTAGAGCAGTCAAAATACGTATTTTTGAAAAAATTGATGATCAATTTACAACAATGTCAGAGAATAGACAATATCAAAATAGTTATGAATCTTAACGTGGAAAATACCCAAAAATTGAACAAGCCGCGTAGATAGCGCGTTAATAGTTCATGTTCAAGTTCAAGTTCAAGTTGCACAGAAATGAAGGTGGCTAAAAGCCGACCACGCGACCAGATTTCCTTCGACGATATGCGGTTGAGCACCTAGCACTTAGATATTGAGTATAGAATTCGTTTCACACTTTCTTGATTCCGGATATCTGGAAAGTAAGGTAGGTGTTCTCTTCACCTGCACAGTGAGAGGTCAACTATTCAGAAACAATGCAATAATATGCGTGAAAAATGTATGATTTATGACATCACGCCTAGTCGAGTCAAATTGAAGCACAGTCATAGATTGTATATGGGCAAAAATCCTGTCAGGTTGCCCAGGCCTAGGCAGATATGAGATGAAAAATGTAACAATACGATTTTTTGTTTTGTTTAATTTTTTCATTAGACAATGTGTGGAAATATGGTACGCCATTTAGTGCCTAATTCCCTTTTAGAGCTCAACACATTTGAGGGGTTTACCATAGAATCTGGAAGCTTGTTCCAGGAGTTGACTACACGGTTACTCTTAAGAAGCTTCATAGAATTTCCGCTTGTAGCTGCTTTAGGAGCAAGTTTACGGGGTTCAGTATTATTTCCACCCGTAAGACCCTTCAGAATTTTGAAGGCTTCTATTAGTTCACCTCGCAGCTGCCGTCACTTCAGTGAGAACAGATCGAGGTCCTTCAGTCTTGCTTCATAGGTTTTACCTGTCTGACCCTTAACCATCCTAGTCGCAAGGCGCTGGACCCTTTCGAGACAAGCGATATATTTTTAAAGTATGGTGCCCAGGGTTGGACGCAGTATTCCAAGTATAATTAAATAAATTTTGAAGGTTTTCTGCATGACGACGGAGAGCACAATGTGAACAATTGTTTGCGAGACTTGTCTGCAGCTTCCGCACATTGAGTAGCCCGCTTAAAATGTCAAATTATAGTAATACAGAAACCATTCAGTTTCTGAGCAGCAGCTATTTTGATAGTTCCTTCGCCGACCTCTAGTTTTGTTGTCGCCAAATCAGTCGTCAGAACGCAGCTTTTCCCCAAGTTTACTGGCAAGCTCCATGTTTTTGTCCACTCGATTACTTTTTCTAAATTACAGATAAGCGCATCACCATTGTCGGTTCCTAGAATCTTAACATCATCAGCAAACATAAAGCAACGTGAACTTATTCAGGCTGCCAGGTCGTTTACAAAAATAAGAAAAATTAGTGGACGAAGCACAAAGGCGTGCGTTATTTACACTTTTGCCTCCTGTAGAAACCCGAGAGGGCACATCAACCAATCAGGTGATGCGTGTGTGTGTTCGAAGTGATTTACTACAGAAACCCGAGAAGTTAAGGGTAGACATTACGTGCGGCATATGTATTTCTGTCAGCCAATTAGAATTGTCAGTCGTACGAGTAAAGTTTGAGTGTTATCAGGCGGAAAGGTTTTCCTCGTTTCATGAATAAATGAAATTTTTAGTTTTTTTAAAAACACGTTAAACATATAAGATTGACAGGCATACAGTAGATTCCCAATGTGAAACAAACAAGCTACCGCATAGATAGCAATTTTTCTAGATGACCTGAAGAGATAGTAAACAACCAAGCTTCTTTTCCAGAGCTTAGAACATATTCAAGTTTCACGATTCAAGAATTTATGGTCACAAAAAGCACATAGCTTCACAATTACCATATCATAGTAAATATGCGTTCAATAAGAGTTATAAAAAAATCAATTATACGATGTCACGATGTCAAGTAATATGCTTACCCTGAGTCAATACATGGGCATCGTCAAATCGTTATGTAACAAATAATTGTCCAAGGTTCGAGTGAATGTTTTGATACAGGGAGAGGTGATAATTGCTTCGAGAAGGGCATTACACAGGAAACAGACACGTACCGAATAGAAATATCGGCGACAATTAGTACGGGAATGGGGAATTTGTAGTGCCGCTGAGTGGCTACGTGTAATTCCTGATTCACGGTATTTGAACAAATGTTGAGTGGATGATCTGGAGTATTCAATATTTTGTAAGTAATGATAACGTCACTTCGAAGTCTACGTTGAAGGGGAGTGGGGAGCTTTAGCTTTTTCAACCTTTCCTCGTATGTAAGGTCTCGAAAACCACGCACGAGTTTAGTTGCACGATGATATATCGTGTCAAGCAAGAATATATCTTTTTTGATGAAGCATCAAGTGAAGCTACAACCATTAACACGCCTTTTGGATTGTATCGTTATAAGTTTCTTCCGTTTGGCTTATCTGTTTCACCAGCTGTATTTCAATATGTGATGAACAATATTGTTGATGGCCTCCCTGGTGTCGAAGTCTATCAAGACGATATTGTTATTCATGCACCAGATAATCGTGTTTACGATCAACGTTTATTAGCTTTACTCTCTCGTTTCAAACATTATAACGTTAAATAAAATCCGGATAAATGCATCATTTCTGTTGATGAGATTGCTTGTCTCGGATACTGTGTATCGTCTAATGGACTCCGTCCAGACCAGAATCGTCTTAAACCTCTGGTGGAAATGAAATCGCCAAATTCTTTTAGTGAACTTCCATCGGTAATGGGAGTGCTACAATATTATTCTAAATTCATCCCAAATTTTGCAACAGTTGCTAATTCATTGTTCACATTAATGAATGCTACTACGTTCAAGTGAACTTCCGAACATGGAAAGACACTTCCAGTGCTGCACTTAAGCCGATTACACCAAATTTGCGTTCTGTTTTAATCACGGATGCTTCCCCTCGTGGAATTGGTGCTGTTTTAGAGCAAAATGGCCATCCGGTATGATGTATTTCACCTCGACTAAGTAAAGCAGAATAAAGTTATGCTCAGACTCATCGAGAAGCGCTTGGTCATGAATTCACTATAGTAACTGATCATGAAGCACTGAAATTTATTTACAATCCGATATCTTCATTTACAAAATCTGCTGCAGCAATGGTTTAGGGATGGAGCATAGCACTTGGTGCATATAATTACACTATTGAAAATCGCCACATCCAAGAACTGTGCACAACCGTCATGCAGATCAAATCATCTACCAAGATTCAGGTCAGTTGCGTTCTAATACTGGTTGCGTTAGAAATCATAACACAACACCTCCAGATTCTTCCGAGAATATTGAATCAAGTGAACCTGTCAGACGATCGGATAGACTGAGGAACAAACCTATTCAAGATTACAAAACTCAGAGGATGACTGGCAACTGCGGTGGATGTGATGATTGTTTGAATAACAATCAATGATAATCAATAAGGCTGTTAATAAAATTCTCGTTGTTAAAGTTAAATTAATTAATAGATACCGTGTGATTTTAGTGAGCGTGGTTTATTCTCACCTCTATTCTTGGGTTGGTTAATTCACTCAATTCAATTCAATACAATTGATTACAGACAACTAAAAACTATGCAGATGTAATTTAGTTGAAACGATTGTTGTGATGTTGTTTATGATGCTCATTGAAATTGGCATTTCTTTTGTACAACGAATAACGGTGTTCAATCACCGAATTACTGTGACGCATAAAGCGTATTAACGGAGTGTGTTATATTATAACTATAGAGGAATCGTGATGAATACAATTGTATTGGGATAGAAATCAACGTTAATCTTATAAGACATCGAAAAACAGTGATACGTCTGTTATCCGTATATCATTAATGTAGCAAAATATTCATTTTATGTATCACGTTTACGGTCTGCTTAGAGCAGTCTGCAATTGATTTTATTCGCATCCAAAGTTTAACATCATCCGCAAAAAGAACTACCTTGCATGAGAGCGTCTCAGGTAAATCATTGATGTAAACTAAGAAAAGCACTGGACCGAGAACGGAACCTTGCGGTACACCACTGGAGGTATTAATGACTCGTGATTGTACCACGTTAATCCGAACGGTTGCCTTGCGCCCAATGAGGTAGCTTTCGAACCACACGAGTAGCTGCCCGTCAATAGCAATCTGTTTCAGCTTTTGTCGCAACAGGAAGTGATCAACTCTGTCGAAAGCTTTCGACATATCCAGATAGCACGCGTGCACACTGTCTCCTGCGTCAACCGTTTGAGTCCAATCGTTTAATACCGTCAGCAAGTTTGTCAAGCATGAGCGAGCTTTACGAAACCCATGCTGGGCGACAGATAGTATAATTCGTGATTCCAAGTGATGAACTATATTTTCCGTAACTATGCGCGGGATCTGAACGGCTACCACCCTTATAAATTGGTGAAATTACCCCTATCTTCTACTCTGTTGGCACCACTCCTTCGGTTAGGGAATGTTGGAACAATTGGCATAGTGGTTCTAAAATCCTGCTGGTCACAGGATTTTAGTAGTGCTGGTGTTATTCCATCGGCTCCAGGAGATTTCCTAGGGTTCAGTCGACACAAGTGTCTTCGTATAATCGCTGAATTAATTTCAATATCATTCAGTTGTTGAGATACAATCGATGTCAGTAAATTCTCATTCGCCCTAACCGTTATCGGGCTTAAAATATTTGCATAAAATTGAGCGAGAGTATATAAATAGAAACGGTTGCATTACATGCTAACTGGATTAACTTAACCATGCTGATGAAAATCCTTCCAATAGGTAAATGCTCAACACCCGACGGTAATGAGTTTCATAAGCGAATAAATGTACTGTTTGTACTGTAACAATTGTACCGAATGCGCAGTCATATTTCGTTTCGTTCACACGTTGTTACAGCCAGACGAATTCAAATGGCGTGCACTCCACCTACCTAATCAGCTTAAAAATAAAACGGAACATTTTATTCCTAACTGTCACACCTTCTCATCTGAAAGCATGAAATGTTTCTAAAATGTGTCGACCGTGAGGGGTCCATTTCAGACGTTCTGTGTTATCTTGGTTGTGAAAACAATGAATACACTGACGTGTGTGTGTAGCAGACAATAACGAATGTCACTTTTTTGGAGCGAAGCGAAGGGCGAAGCGAATTTTTGAAGTGCCCTAACTGCCCTTCGCGATAGCGAATAGTATCAAAGCAAAGCACTTCGCAATGGCGAAGCGAAGCGAATATTCGCACTTCGTCATAACGAATATTAGCGAATAATCTTCGCTGAACTTCGATGTAACCCAAAAACTTCGTTTTCGACAAAAAACCTTGCTTTAATTTGCTATATTTCGATAATATTCGTTTAAATTCGCCTTTCTTCGCTGAAATAAAACGAATTCCGAAATAAATTATTTTTTGACCATGAAAGAACTTTTATTTGACAAGAGAGGAGTTTTTCATGAGCTTTGGAATTGTAAATATAAAAAACCGTGTTTTCTCAAAGGAAATTAGGCTCCTCCTCTGACTCGGTCTCTGAGACCGGGGTTCTGGACCTGGACCTGGTGCCGGAACTGGTCCGGCTGCCTCCAGTCAGAGGGGAGTAGGCCCCCGCCGTGAGCTCCTGGGTGTCGACAAACTCGACATCCTCAAGGTTGGCCTCAGGGTCATCCTGGTCTTTGAGCTGCTGCTGACACTAAGTGCTGGTACCTTCGCCATTGGTGAACTCCTGGATGCGGAGCTTCATCCTCTTCATGTAGGGGAGCACTCTCTCGTAATTGTCATGAATGTAGACGAGCTCTGTACCCTCTCGTTGTTCAGAAGGCTTCGGGTGGGCTTGGTCACGAGTCCAGCTTCCGAGAAGACCCTCTCTGATGAGGCTGAGGTTGCCGGGATGGCGTAGACCATCCTAAAAGAAAATGAGACAGGTTTAGTATTTTGTATTAGGTTCCATTGGGTACAAAAGTTAAACTACTATTTCGAATTATAGCAATATATATCAAAGTATAGCAATACTACATCTAAGAATAGAAAATAATATATCGAAGTATAGCGAATAATATCGAAGTATGGCGAAGTTTAGCGAATATTATAGCGAAGAATGGCGAATAACGAGAATAAATTATAATCCAACGGAAAATAAGTGACCTTTAACTTTGAAACAACTTACTGGGCGACTTTGGCGAGTAGAGGGAGCTTCTTGGCCTTCATCTTCCAGTACTGGAGCACGTCGATGTCCTCCTTTTCCAGGGAGACGCCATCCATTCATTCATCTCCTTGACATAGGAAGGAACTGGGGATGGTTGAGACTGGGACTGGGACTGGTCGACGCTGCCAAAGGCCAATTCCGGATCAAGATCAAGGTCATGGTGCTCTCGGAGAAAACCTTCAAGATCTTGGCAAGCGGGTTCCGGCATCTGAATGGATGGTGGGGCGGCTGGGGCCAAGTTGGCCAAGAGCAACTTGATGCTCTGCTCGCACTCGTAGAAGAGGTGACCATGAGACCTGGTCCTGAGGTACACGGCCTTCTGAGTAGGGTTCAGGTAGTGCGCAATCTGGTAGAGGTCCACGTTCCTGCCCAGCTCGGGAACTCTGATTTTGATCTCCTCCTGGAACTTCTTGATGAATGCCTTGGTGGCAGCCTTAAATTCGGCGAACAGCTTGATCCTGGAGGCGGACATCATGGCAATCTTGGCCATGTCCGGAATGACATGCTGCAGTGTGGGCGTCTCATCTGCCTGGAGACGTTTGCTGACCTCCTTGATCTGCTCGAGGGGCCAGAGGATGTCTTCCAGGTCCTGAAACTGCAGCTTGTTTGGAATGAGGGCCGCAAAGTCTGAAGGGGTGTTGAAGACATCATCCTTCAGCGACAGCAGGACCGCCTTGTTCCGGACGATGGATGTGATGGTCATGCACATTGAAGACCAGCGGATCTTGCTGTACTGAACGATCTTGATGAAGGGAACTGTAAAGAAATGACTTCTGAACTTCGAAGGTATAGCAAATAATAACGAAGCTTCGCTAATAATATGGCGAAGCTTCGCAAATATAGCGAAGTATAACGAATAACATAGCAAATTATATAGCGAATAGTATCGAAGTTAACCGAATATTGCGCTCACTCACCTTCCAAGTCAGCTGCCTTCTTCCTCATGAGATCGTTCCTGACCGAAGAACGCTTGACCCCGGTGGCCAGAGCCCTAACCAGCTTGACCAAGTCGCCCACCTCCTCGATCTGCATGGCATACTTGAGGGCGTTGTTAATTGCGTGGTCGACGCAAAGCAGGTGCTTGCTGATCTTGTCAGCGTTCTTCACAGCCTTCTTCATTTTGGCCTCGGCGTCCGTGACCATGATGGTCGCAGTGCTGTCTTTGAGGTTCTTGATGGCACCAATCATGGAGTTGAGGTAGCGGCCCACCACCTCCGAGTCGTGCCTACCCACCACCATCCTGCAGTCCATGGTGAATCTCTGCATGACCCAGTCTGGATCAATGTAGTGGATAGTCAAGCTCAGGTACCCCTGGTTGGAGCGGCTGGTCCACATGTCACTGGTGAATCCAACTCCCATGAGGTTGGCCAGGTCCTTGGCGAGCTTCTTCTCCATGGCTTCCTCTACATTCTTGAAGAGGAGGGTACAGATGTGCCTGGAAAACATGATCTGCCTGGGGATGTTGATTTTCGGGTCCAGCGACTGAGAATACCTGGAATAATAGCGAAGGTATTAGCGATATATCCAAATTATAGTGATTTTTAATCGAAAAATAGCAATATATAACAAAGAATAGCGAAGATTAAGCGAAGTATAGCAAAGTAAAATCAAAATTATCTTTCAAGTAAGAAGGTAACAACTTGTAATTGTAAATTTGTCATTTCAAATACCTTATAAAGTGGCGATTCTCCACATGGCTGAACGAAAGGTTGGCACCGGCAAGGTAGGCCATGATCTCCAGGTTGGTCCTCTGCTGGAGAGGACTGTTCGGGTTGTACTTCTTGGGAGCGCTGGCGCTGCCGCCGGACTTGTAGTACTGGGTGATCGGGGTCACTGATAGCCTTCTTGAAGAGGTTTTGGATGACTCCCCGAACTTGACTCGCCAAGAGCTGGACTGGGACTGCTGCTGCTTCTTCTGGGAAAGAAAATAAAGAAAAAACAGTTGAGCTTCATTTCCAACAAACTATTGCAAAGTATAATGATGTTCATGCACAGTATTTGGAAGTACTAAGCGATCTATAACAAAGTATATGGCAAGATATTGCGAAGTATAGCAAAGTTTAAACGAAGTTTAGCGAAGGTTGCGTCAAACTGAGTCTAACTCACCTTTTCAGTCTCCAACTTGGCCTTCTGGTTCAGAAACTGTTTAGAAACGTCCGGATGCTTCGACATGATGTGGCAGACCATTCCTTGGGGGGTTCCCTGAGGCCGGGCAATGGACTGGCCACAATCCTCGACTTGGCAAAGAGCTCGAACTTCTCTTTCCTTCGCACCTTTCTTCACAGCCTCCTTCTTGAAGAAGTTCCAGATCGGTGATCTGGTAGGCTTGTGCCGGTAGGTGGTGTGATGAAAGTCGTCATCATCATCATCATCTGACGGCGGCGGAGACCTCTTTCTTGAGGACTTGGGGGTCCACGGGTCTTTGGACGGCAGCTTGACGTTGAGGGTCGGGCTCCTCTTGGACTTCTTGGCCGAGGCCGAGTCTTTGTCCTTGTCCGACTTGTGGTGCGTCTTCGGGGGGCTCATGATGAAACTATGATGAGACAATTAAATTTTCATCCTATTTATAGCAGACAATAAATAGCAGACAAAATATTAAAGTACAAAAAAGAACAACCCTTTGTCTACTGACCGTAACACTAGTTACCACCTCAAATGTTAGCTTATAGCAAATAAACAAGCAGTCTGTTGCTAACTGGCTTACGTCGGTACTTTCAGTCACCATCGGAGTTCACTTGTCTGGCGGTGTCTATCAACAAGTGTCAACATCAAAACAATTCCCGTAGAAGGGTTAAAATATTAAAGTACAAAAACGAAGACTTCGCTTTTAGCGAATACTTCGCTAATATTCGTTTACGGCGAAGTTTGAACTTGCACTTCGTTTTAAGCGAAGCGAAGTATAACGAATTTTTAGCGAAGTTTATTTTTGCCCTTCGCCATGGCGATAGCGAAGCGAATATTCAACAAAATTCGCTTCGCTTCGCAAATTCGCTTTGCTTTACATCCCAAAGCGAAGTATTCGTTATTGTCTGGTGTGTAGTGTAGATCGTGCATGAAATGTAGCAGGTATTTTTACTCTGTCCGTGTCTGTTTTAGTTGGAACAGTTTACCTTCAACCGCACTACTAAGTTCAATAGAAACACTACCAAGTCAATCAGTTGTTGACGTGCTTTATTTTATTGCATTATTCGTTTACAGAACACTTATAGACTGTTTAATCTATGTTCTTATATTGTTTATACACTTAAATTTCAATTTTTACCATCCTATGATTGTTGTTAAGCTTGTTGCTTTTTAGACCATTAAAAACCTTGAGTTATCTTGAACCCACTAGCATGGTTTTGACCTAGGTCAGTGGTCGCTATGCCGACCACATTGCTGTAACCACACAGCAACCCAATTCAACTTAACACAGCGGTCAACATGAGCAAAAGTACATTACTAACGGGGCTAACGATCAACAAATAATACATAGGCAGACCCGGTATACTCGCTCAGGGCAAGGCCATTAAAATAATGGTTAAAAGAACGCTTGAAAAGAGATAAATTTTTATTGATAACAAATTCTAATTTGACAAGTATTTCATCTTCAATCGTCATCACCCACGTTAGATTCAGTTTCTTCAGTTAATCCTAAAGGGGCAATCATGTAGGGCGGGATCGGATTGCAGCTGCAGTCGTTCACAAAATCACGAAACTCTATTCGCAATTGATTGAAAGCAGCTGCGTACAGCTTGCGCTCAGCCTGCTGAAGTAGCGGTTGCCAGGCTGAAACCCCGGATTGATGGGCGTAAGATGTCATTGCTGGTCAACATAACCTGAAGTTATTGGCAGCATTTCGTTGTAACATCTTTGCCAACGATTGAAAATGGGATAATCATCTGAAAGCCAATTGGTTAAGCGAATGAATTTCACTAACCCATGGGAATAACTCGTACGTTTCTGACATACAAAGCATGCCGACAAGGCAGACGATAATCGGTGAAAAATGGACAATCACACTGCCAGGTGACTGTAGATACCTTGTATGTCTTGGAACCTTCAGTCACCGCGCATAATTCTTGTATGTTGACGCAAGTCATCAGACGGTTTTGCCGTAGGTGGTCGGTCAGCAATTCCACGGCTTTGGGTACTAGCAGGGTGCACATTCCATCAAGCTCAGGGTGCTGAGGAATTTCGCGAGGCCCACGACTGGTAGAGACAAACAGAGCCTGACGATTCTGAAGGATGTGTTGGAAGACGTCCTTCGTTCTTTCGACAGCTTGCCAGAGACAAATGTTCCCACTCAAATTGTGCCTCTTTATTGACCGATGGGTGGCTTCAACGAAGTTATTGTCCCTTCGGCCAAAAGTGGGAACTCGAGGCGATCTGATTGTTGTCCACATTGAGGCTCGGTGGATCAGTCTTGGCCTCACGTACTGTTGGTATAGGGTTTCGTTAACCCTATTCATTGCATTCAAAGATACAATATATCTCCACCTGTTGCGCGTGCTCATGGCTACGTAGAACCACTTCATAAACAAGGCACCAGGTTGCTGTAAACATGTTAAGTAATTAAGATGAACATACTCTTTTGGTAACATTCCGTATAATGTGCACACGACACAGAAACACGTGTGCTGCTGGCATTTCAGCTCTCACTGCAGCCTGAGTGGCAGCGCTGTCATCCATCATGACCGACAGAATGCTAACAGGGTTAGCGAATTCCAAAAACTTGCGTAGGAACAAAGATATGGACGCTGTGGTCTCCGTCCGCAACCATCCGAAGCAAACAGGAATACCCTTACCGCAGCCATCTACCACAACAATGACGAATAAGTGGTACTTTTCACGGCAACTCTTGAAAGTTGAGTCAATGCCAATGAAATGAGGAAACCGGCGGCAAAGGGTTTTCTGTTCATTCGTCATAAATATGAAATGAGTGAGATTGCTCTCAGCATCAGTTTCCATAGAACAACGGCCGGATGTATTGAGCTGGGAGCTCAAGTCGTATAAAAAACTTGTGGTTTTGTGACTCGCCAGCAGCTTCCATCGCATGTTTCTTACGTCACACGGCGTGACGTATTTCCCCATCTGCGTTCGAATATAATTGCATATGTTGAACGATGGAGTATTGTTCAACAACCAAGGGGTTATCGTTGACATCTCGTCCAGTGAGAGGCGCCTATGAGTCGGTTCGTATTTAGCCATTAATAAATTAATGGGATGGTTGTGCTCCAAGGAAACTCGAGAGACACCAAACCTTTCACTAGGCAACCTCGAGATGAGTATTCTTGACCCACATCCGATTTTACGGGATTGCGTTCGACGAATTCCTCGGGAAGATGGCTGGTGTCGTCCAGCTTTTACGCATTCGTAAGTCCGGGATCTGCAAATGATCAAAGTTAAGCTAACACAAACCTGCCATTTGGTGCTGTGCTCCGAATGTAATACGATGAACCAGTGGAGCTTTGAAACCTGGAAATAGCACCTGCTGCTTCAACTAGGGATTCAAATTGTATGGGGTCGGCAACGGTTCCGAAAATTTTTGCAAAAACCTAAACTAGCGACATCGTCAAAATATGCTGCGTGTAGGCTATGCAGCGCTTTTTAAAGGACGGCCAGATGCCATGATTGGCTCAAAAATAAAGGCATTCTGATTCGTGCCCCTTGAACGGATTCTGATCGGTCAGCTAATATATACTTCGTGCCCGTGAAAAGTAAGAATAACGGATGCCAAGCACAAAGCCTTGAGGCACTCTACTGTGTATCACTGATTCCTCCGAGCACACCTCTACAATTCTAACATAGTTAGTGCGATTCGTTAAGAAGCTGTCTAACCATCGATGTATTTCACCTGTAACGCCACACATTCTTAGTTTATGCAGAAGGTACCTATGGTTCGCTGAATCAAAGGCCTTTTGAAGATCCAGATAGCATACTTCGAATACTCTCCCTTCATCGAGCGGTAATGTCACTTCGTCAAGAAAGCTTAAAAGATTGGTTAGGTGGAAAACGTCCTTTCCAGAATCCGTGCTGGGCAAATTGGATACCAAATGTCTACATATCTGTTGCCGCATGATTTTTTCCAACCACTTGCAAAGAATGCTAGTCATGTTTACTTTCCCATAGTTGCGTACATCCATAATGGGACCATTTTTGTAATAGCTACTACCGCCGCTCGTTTCCAATCATCCGGTAGTGTACCCTGAAGTAAGGTAGCTGCAAAAAGATTGCTGATTACATAGCTAACTATATTCGCGAACGGATGAAGAATAGCCGGATGTATACCGTCGGGACCAGCCGACTAAGTTTTATCCAGCTGCGACAGAACTGTTGTGACCATTTCCAGATTGACCTTCACAGAACTAAAAAGATGTGCTTAGCACTCGTGAGTTTCTAAAGATTACCTGAATTGCGCCGATGAACACTGTAGGAGAATAAATGCAAAACACCGGCGTTTTCCTAAGCAGTCAAAGCCGTGTTGCTATCACCCAGCACTAACGTAAATATTTCATCAAGTTCGGTTCAGTTCCTTTTGCCCAGGACAGTAAGTCGCAAACGAGCATATCGATTTGTCCTCAAACAAGATGACGTCATCAGCGCAACTTCTTTAGAAGCAACTGAGCGATGGGTATCATTCGAATTTATCGGACGCGTTGGCCGGATTGGCCAGATCATATCAAATTGCAGACTGCGACACTCATCATTCACTGATCTGTACAAAACTGAAGCTTCTCCACACGAGATTTCACCGCACATAATTTTCTGCTAACCCAACGATAGACGTCACTCGCATGTGCAAATCTAGTATAGCTGCGCGATTCGCAAAAGCCTTCACAGCCTATTTAAACAATACAACGCCACTCGAAACGGATTCAGAATACTGGGAATCGAAAAAAGCTGCATATTCAGAGTCGCACTTGCCATATAAGTTGCGAAGAGAGCTCGGAAGAGCGACTAGTTTGGAGCAAAAGCTTCTTAGATGACTGCTATGTTAGATGAGAAACGGTTAGCATTCTTTAAGTTCAAACGTGTGCAAATGACTATTGAACTGAAATTAGCATCGGTGTCCAAAACGCCGTGGAAACTGGAAATTTCCATGATATGTATAATGAGCCATTTGTCCAAACAAACTTAAAACGCTTCCATTAAGTCTTATCTGGTTTCCTGATTGTCGATAAAGCTCGACGAATGGAAAGATGGGTAGAGCACGTTTCTTCACTCTAGTCAAGGGAAAGTATGTTTTTTACCGCAGGCATTTAAAAATGTTGAGCTGTTGCCAACCATTGAACATTTAGATACACTCACTACTCCTGATGAGTTCAAAAGGGCAATCTACCGCTTAAAGAATGGAGAGGCCCTTGGTGACAACGAAATTTCACCTGAGCTCATCAATCCAGTAAAACAGCATTATCACAAACTTTTCACCATTTTCTTCTTCAGTGCTGGCAGAAGAAGTGTGTCCCACATGAGATGAAACGAATAAAATTCATCATGCTATTGGAGAATAAAGGTGAGAGAGGCAACTGCAACAATTACAGAGGAATCTTTCTTCTGAATGTGGTCGGCAAATTGTTTGCTAATGCCTTACAGATCCGGGTACAAGTTCACTTTAAATCTCAATGTAGCTTCCGCAGGGAAAGATCGACCGTTGACATATTTTTCTCCCTAAGACAACTTTAAGAAAAGTGTCAGGAACAGCGTACGCCACTTTACGCTGTTTTAATTCATATGACGGAGGCATTCGACTACGTCAGCATGGAGGTCTTTCCAAAATGCGTGATCTGATAGGCTGCCTAAAATCGTTATTCTGTTCCACTCAGGCATGAAGTGCTATGTCCATTTTGAGGGTTTCCGTTTAGAAGCCTTTGTAATTCTCCGAAGCGTGAAACAAGGGTGTGTTCTTGCTCCCACTCTGTTCCACATTTTCTTTGCTCTGCTTCTGAAGCACGCTTTTAGGAGGAGAACAGATGGCATTTACTTACGTACGCGAAAAGAGGGCAAGCTCTTCAACCTGAACTAGTTGAGAGCATAAACCTAGGCACGGGATGTGCTAATCCATAACAGGCTGTTTGCGACGATCCAGCCTTTATTGCTCACTCCCAAGAGCAGCGTCATTCACTAATGGACTGTTTTCCGTCGTCGTGCAAAGACTTTGGGCTAACAATCAACATGATCAAGCGCAAAGTCCTTGGTCAAGGGATTGTATCACCTCCAATCATAACTGTTGTAAGCTGTCAGCTTGAACCAGTACATAATTTCACATATCTTGGTTCAACCATTGCGGATAACCTCCTGTTAGACACGGAGATTCATAATCGGATGAATAAAGCAGTTGTCATTTTGTTTCGATCAAATTTTTTTTGGGTAGTTGCAAGTTGACTGTTAAGACAAAGATGATGGTATACAGCGCGTGCGTACTAAATTATTTACCGTACGGTAGTAAAACCAGGAGCACTCACGCAAAACACGAACGGAAGTTGAATGCTTACCATCTACGAAGTATCCGATGGGGCTTGAACATATCGTGGATCGACAAAGTGACTAATGCTGAAATGCTTACAAAAGCTGGTCTACAGAGCATGTTCACCCTTCTAAGAGAGCAACGCCTGTGAGGGTTTGGTCACTTTTACAGAATCGAAACCGATCGTATTCCGGAAGATCGATTCTATGACGAGTTGTAACTTGGAAGTAGACCATTAGGCAGACCGCACTTGCTATACAAAGACATTTGCAAAAGATATATGAAATCTCTTGGCATTGAGCCCGCGAGCTGTGTATAACTTTCTATTGACTACTCACATTGGATGTATTGTGTGGAGCGTCGTCTGCAAGCTGGGGTGGAACAGATAAAGCTCTTAACCTCTAAGCGCAGATCACGCCGCTGGCGTGCAACTGAAGCCAATCGACCGTGTTCTTCCTATCGTCCAAAGCGCTGCATGAGAGATTGTTCCTCCCGAATCGGACAGTTTTGTCATTCAGAAATCTGTGTAAAATGAAAATGCACACGATTATGACGTACATCCGTGGTCGACATCCACCGAAGAAGGCCAACAGAAACAATAGTGTAGAAGAGAATTGATGAATAATTTATAGATTTCAATTTAACAGTAAGGTAGAATTATTTATCTGTTTAAAACGTTCATACTTTGCTTGGCTTTAGTAATAAGATGGTGTAACTGTTTATTGAGAGTGAGTGGTGCAGAATATCGAAATCCTAAATCGCGCGTGTTGTCTATCATTTGAATTACGTTAATAATAATAAGAATTGAATTATTTCCTATTGTGCATCTTATAAGCATAAAATTTGCTTTTGCTTTTGAGAACATAATACCGTTATTTGTCGCAATTACATCTATATAATTGTTCAGTCTAGCTATATATGTTTGTTGTGGATTAGCTGGAAAAGTGACAACGACTATTGTAACTACTCTGTTTTTCTGAACCTAAAAACATCGACCTTGATACTCCTTCGATTCAGGCGGGCTACTTGACTGCCATTCTCTACCGTTGTATACTTGTTGGCTACTGCGATAAAATCTTCATTGTACCGTGTGTTTTCTCCTACCTTCGTTGGACGTTATTGTAGTATTCAGTTTACTACATATCGGTATGCCCTATATGCATACATCATTCGTGTATTTTTTCCAGTATGACAATTTTACCGATTTGAATCGGCGTTTATTTTCAGGTAATTTTTAACTCGTATTATCGTGCATTTTTGTATCGTTTTCTCCTAACAAGTTTCAGCAGTTAGGAATTTTATTTTTCCTTTTCCTATTTAGCAATGGTGATATTAAACGCGTTATACTGGACTCGACGGTCATCACAAAACCCAGTTTCATTCCACAGCACCCTGAGTATTGGTTTATTTTTTAGAAACTGATTCCAGTGCCTACAATATCATAGATGACTCAGTCATGTTTACGCAATTGACGCTGAAAGTCCCCCCGTTACCGTAGCTTCTATTAGGCAGTGATTTATCGCATGGTCCGGTCTGAACGATCTAGGTTACAGCAGCTGTCCAGTAATTTGGAAATTGCCGGCGGAATGCCATCTACAATACTAGTGGAGATGTGCCGCCTTTTAGGGACATCGCACATGGACTAGTCCGTACCTAATGAACTATGGCTCCTGTAAATACCTGAGTACATTTTAGTTGCTTCAAAAAGCACTATATTATCTGAACTACCGGAAATGGCGGACAGCATCGCAGAACACATAAGTTCTCAGCCAGCGAAATCACGTATTTCGACAGTGACAATAGCAAGCTCACGCGCATTAGTTACCAACAGGAAGAGAGTAATGCAGACCTAGTGGCTTAGGTTGCAGCTTTACGCAATGAGGTCCAAAATATTACATTTAACCGTAAGCCACGAACACGTAACTCATCTTGCCAACGCTCGAGTAGCCATACTCGTTAGCCCGTTTGCCGGATACACCGGAAATACGTCGATGATACATGACGTTCCATTAAACCTTGCTATTATCGCACGTGGCAAGCCAAAAACTCGAGCCAACATGTAATTATGACTAGCGTCATCAGCCCGAAACAGCTAGGTCGTCTTTTATTCATCCAGGATAGGTCTCCATGTCAACGTTTTTTGGTTGACTGCGGTGCAGAAGTTAGTGTAATGCCGGTAGACCCCTGAGCAACGTCTATCCCGATAAGCCAACACATAAGGGATGCAAACAAACTGGTTACAACAACTTATGGACAACGCTTCTTAAACCTTGACTTAAGTTTGCGACGTGAATTTTGAAGGATTTTTCGATCGCCTATGTTCCATTTGCAATCCTAGGCTTTGAATTTTACACTCATTTGACCTCCTGGTCGATTGTTGGCGCTCGCAGCTGTTGGATGTGACTACTCGTCAAAAAGCTCTTGGCGATGAATGCTCACAGTAAAATAAAAGACAAGGTCTATCAAAATAATATCCAGAATTTGCAACTTCTTTAATTGCGTGAAAAGCCGGTGCGAAGTTTTAGCGGCGTGGGTATTAGAGAGACAAGCCGGGAATCATTGCGACAGCTCAATTCAGGTCAATACTGCAGGTGGCACATATCAGACCACTTATCGCAACATTCGTCTCATCGGTCCAACATTAACCACGTTCCAACCCGAGTTGCAAAAACACACATTGATTGCGTCTTGATTCATCACCGAGATCAACCCGTCCAACGCTAATTGCGTTCACCCACGATTCCCACAGCACAAGAGAAGCCGATTGGTCAAAGGCCTTTAATTCCGCACAAGACAAATAATGAAATACACACTTATCTTATATAGTCCAAAAAACAATCGCAACAGTGATACTAAAACCCTCACCAAACAAAGCTTGTTTGGCCGACATTCACAAATTGCATATCGTTGGATCACGACTGACGTTGTCTATCTTTACGATATTCAAAGATGTTGTTGCTCGAACAGTTCGAAGGCAATCAATCCAAAACCAGATATATTACGAGTTTGCAATTGCCGTCGTCCGACGTTTCGGTGCTTCTTGCTCTTGTGTTGTGGCGGAGGGTAGATATCTGCATATCAATTGAAAACTCGTAATTAGAGCTCATCGTTAATGTACATTGCACCTTCACACTCACGTATCCTCCAAAAAGTCCTGTAATGGATATCAGGCAGCTCGTTCTTATCCATTCACACATTCTTTTCACGATCGATAATTTGGATTGGCCACCCAAAATGTCTGTTCACCACAGGTTCGGTTTTCGTCACGGCAACAGCATAGCGGCATGAGGGTTAGAGCGACAGGCCGGGAATCATTGCTTCAGGTCATTTAGGTCAACACGGCAGGCTTTCAGTTGGCAAGGCCATCTCAGCTACCTACTCCATTGAAGATAACCACGCCATCATTTTGAGTAACCAAAAAATAGGCAACTGCATTATTAGTGCAGTAGTCTCACTTAATTATGTAACCTTATATCGCTACCAACCAAAGTCGTGATAAGTTATTCAGCACAGGATTAACTCGAACCAACAAGAACGTTTTTCCATATGGAATACTGTTACTGGAGAGGCATACTGATCATGAAGTATAAAAATAATTCGCTTAAAAGGATCCAATATTACATACATACCGGGAAGATTCAATCATTAAAACAACTTTTCTGTCTGCGATAAAGCTACATTTTAATACCATAAATGATAGACCTCACAGACTAAGAATATATTTTCACTCATTTCTAATAGGTTTCATCAATTAAGAAATCCGTGTGGCCTATTGTAATGTTTGAACATCTCCAACCACATTAAATTAGTTGCAGCGGAACTAAACCAAAAGCAACCTTAATAAACTATAATGATTTTATTGGTGATGGAGTTGTAACAGTCTATAATAAAATTTTTTATGTATGCCTTAAGCATTACTAAACGCATTCTCTTAGTATATACCGCAGTGATTTTAAAAACAATATACATTTTATTCAAAGCAAAATATATATAATAAGGATATGATAATTGACGGGAAACGCAGTTCAAACGGAACAAAAACGGGAAACGGATTGAAAAAAATTCAACGTTTCCATGATGTTTGAATCAAAATAAAACCCAGGATGGTAATAAGGCACGAGCTGAAGGTGAACACGATCGGGATTCCATATCGCGTGATGCTCATGCCCATTTCTAACCAACTTCCTTCATTCTTGATACGCAGAAATAATCCAGAAGACATTACGTTACACAGAATACATACGGTACACAAACGATCGAATATATTGCTGAAGAAGTTACAGTTGCGAGGAAATTTAAAGTGGATTTGTGTCGTGAATTCTAAGACCGTCGCGTAGCCCATCCCAACGTATAGCAATGGGACTATTATCTGAAGGGCACAGAAATATCATATATGAGAATTAATAATGTTGTATGTAGATAAATTTATTTAGGCACAAAGAATAGGGTATGGTGCACTGGATTGATTAGTGATCGAGTTCTTTGTGGTAGCAATGCATTTGTTATGATTCATTTTACAGAAATATAAGCATTAAAACTCGTTTATTGGCATTGCGTGTTGTAAAATACACCGAGTTATACCTCAAACAGGGAGAGCTCATTCGCAAGACTAAACAGGTAACTCACGCATATGTGGATGGGTTATCAACAGGGACTTACGAGCTCAACTTCTTTATCACTTTTCCAATATTTAAATAATCGTAATAATCCGTGGAAGAGATTGCATGACAAAAGCTTATCTATTCCTACCGAAAGGCGAACAAGATTTATTATAGAAGAAGTCAGACGTCAAATCCAAACCTCGTTTTATGTCAAGAACTTTTTGCGTTTTATATAAACCTCTGGGGCATTCGATGAAACATTAACCAAGTCATCCCTTCTATCAATCACCCTCTTGCCGTTTTCATCACAATTCATCTTTCGGACAAACCTTTCCAATAATAATCCCGTTCGCTCACGAATCCCAGAACAAGAGAGCGAAAATTTATCAAATTATTTACTACGCACATGACAACAATACGAACAAATGCTTACGTTTTATAGGCAAATCACCTAACCACAAGCTTGTCTTTAACATTTCTTTGTCAGCTGGTCATTAAATCTAATGTCAGTCCATTTCATGGCAATCGGTTCAATTCATGCCCCACACGTTGGTGTCGGTTGACCGACATATCGTTCAGTGGAGCCTGGGTTTGTCCATGTGTTATTGCTTCAGAATATGTTTTCGCTGGAACCATGAGTTTTGGATTGATGTCCATGATGGGTTCGATACCACAATTCAAGGCTTTGCAACAGATGGTTTTCAAATTTTATTAGGACTATGATCTTGCAGATCATGTTTATCGTAGTTGCAGTGTAGATATACGGTAATTCTGTTATGGTGCGTTTGAGATCAAGTGGATTTAACGGTGACGCCAGTTCAATAATTGTTCGATGTGCCTCACCAATTATTTTTCACAGCGCCGTCGATTAACGCTGATCCATCCTAAATGTCATTTTGCTAGTATGGATAAATTTGTAAAACTTAGTTGGTATCAGAATAGTCAGGAGGCATTGCATATCATTTATATTATTTATACGAACATCATAAACTTGCTTTGGAGGTCAACCGAAGGATAGATTAACATGAACCTACAAGGTCCATCGCTCGATCATTGGCTGTTTGGCAGGCATATAATTTCATCTTCCATTTTTTATAACAGTGATTATTTACAAGGTAAACGGAAAGACCTATTTAAATTGATTCTAAGGGGCGGTGTACAGTCTAGGATATTACTGCGGATAATTTTTAACTGATAATCTGCGGGAAGAATTTTTTGACTTCAATCATTTCCATTAAGGATTCACATTTGTTTTGAACTCGACCACTTTAGGAAGAACTTAAAACAGAGCGGCATTTTGAACGTTTCGATGTTCAGCTTCAAATTTTTCATAAAAGAAATGATGGTCAGAACTGAGAGCAATCCCGGGTCGTACGACAATGTCTTGTAGCGATCGTCCGAATATCATTCCATACATACCTGTTTGATTTGAATCTGTACAGGGAACTGCAACTAGATCCACTTGGCTGGAAGCACAGATCGATTATGAGAACATGACCCTCCGACTATTAATTAACTGAGAGCACACGTTTTTTCGAGCATTTCTCCATTGGCATACATCTCTTAAATGATACTTCATCCCATAATCTCGGTTGTCATTTCACAATTCAGCATTAAAATCGCATTACGCGATTGCGATTTCTGCTCTTGCAACTACCCATCATTGTAGCTACTCGATTGGGGTAGTATAAAAAATTATATTAGTAGCTTTGAATTGCGTGTTTAGTGAAATACACCGCTGCACTCATTCATGTATAAGCTGATAAAATAAAGGAACCGGATATGCAACGGCAATCGTAACTCACCTTAATCATTGATCGCAGGTAAGTAATATTGATGTTTGCTTCGCCTCCGTAGCATTCCAAGAAAACCATTCTAAACCTAAAGAGGACAAGTTCAATGAAAACCATTGAGAATAAGGTGTTGCAATGCGTTACAATGTTTTGTAGTCTGTTCGTTTCGACTAGCGGTATGTACATTCGAACGGTAAACTAGTGTAAGTTTTGAGACATTGTATATACCACATAGAAACAGGATTAATCCAACACTGTAGATATTGTAATCATTGGGTGTCAAGTTAACGACGACACAGTTATTGCGTCATCGTTTCATGTCTAAAATTAAAGTAGTTGTCACTGTTAAAAAATAACAGAATATTTTGTATCATCATGTTTCTCGCTCAAATTTGATTAAAATGAATTAGAACATTCTGATCCCATGATTCAAGCAACGTACCCACGAAAATCCAGAATGTCTTTGTTGAATAAAACTGATACTGTCATCAGGGAAATCTATTTAACGTTTCAGGAAACATCGACTGAATTCCATTCATTCTGTTGCGAGATTTATAAAACAAATTATAAATGGGATTTCTCGTTTGTTGCGAATTTCTTTAGGTGAGCTACGAAAATTTATCGACTTCGAACTTTTAGCAGCATCTGAGTTTATTATTGCATGCTGCGAGTATTTATTATATGCGTGTGGGTTTGGCTTGGAATTCCCTACCTGCCGATTTGGCAAACTCAAACAGTTTAGCTGTATTTAAAAAAAAAACTTGACGACTGCATAAGAGCTAACTCCTATAATGTCTTAAACCAAGATTCTAAATTTCAAACACGTATTTCGCATTCGGATTGTTATGAACCCTCTACTTGTTGTTGGCCTCCGTCGGTCGACATCGAAGAATTCAATTTTCATACAAAATCGCCGGCATTCAGACTCAGAGATGTGATTTCGGTTCGTTTAATCGAAATACAGTTAGGCGTTCGCTAGAATCTTCAAAATGCCACGATTTAAGAGGAACTAGAGACAAACACACACGGGAAATAGATAAAACGTTGACACCACTATTGATTGGAATTCTAGACGAATATTATGCAGATAACAAAGCTGTTTGTTTTGTTGGAAAAGGGTAGAATCTTATTTCATTAAAAGGATACGTAAATCATAGAATGTCCGAACATCGAGAGTGTTTTCGAAAATAATCCATCGCTGGTTTCTCTGCAGTTCACATCATTGTGCTGCTAGAAAAATGAAAAATATTGAATTTAAAATTAGATAACAATTAAAGCCGTACCTGAGACCATATTATGGGTAATGAGTTCACTAAATCAATATTTCTCATAGTTGAATCAAATGATCGAGAAAGTAGTTTCGCGTTTTGCTATATCATGACTTAAGTTTACAATCACTGTAAAACATTTTATCTTTCACGTATGATTCATTTCGTAGAAATTATATTTACGGTTAAAAGTTAAAAAGGTCATATAATAAAACATAAGGCCTTCACGGTTCTGTGCTCGTGTTCACTTATCATAAAGTAAATTACATACCCAAACTTGATTGTATCCGGGGGCGAGCTACTTGTGTAGCTAATAAGCAACACAGCAAGTGGTTCAGAGAAGGTTTGCTAAGGTTCTATAACTTTTCACGTCTCCTCTTAGAGGGGACCCGGTTAATACCTCTAAAAGCGTGAAAAATTTCCGTATAGTTAATAAAGAAAATATGTATTCTTTGGTTTCCATGCGGCCAGTGGGGCTCATTCATTAAAACTCATGAAACGATCTACCACAAGCGATATGTATAGGAATTTTTCAGAATGAATGTAATAAATCAAAATTACTTGGTAACTTCATAATAATACACGTTTATTATTGTGCACTCTAGTGGCAATGCAATACGTCGGGATTTATGCAAGCTCGAATGAGAGCGGCGTCTCTCCACGGTCGGTCTTAATTTCTTCACGCCATAATCAATGAAATATTTCTATGTTCTCCTTTACGAACGATTGAGTTAAGACTAAAAGCTGTGGGGTATTTGAATTTCGTGTGAAAAATAAACGACTTATAGATCAGTTAGTTTTTCAACCTAATATACTGACCCCCTTCAGTTAAGCGCATAATTTATCTGACTGTTCTGAATGTACGGTAATTTGCCTGGATCAGGCTTGTGCTTTCGTACCATACCATACCATGCTTCGTACCATCATAAACAACCAAGTAATGAAACATCAGTATAATATTGGGATTACTATCACGTGAGCATATGATGTTGCTTTCTGTAATATCGACATGTGCGTATACGTATATTTGGTTGTATATGTTAGGTGTACCTTATCCAACAGTGGTTTTGGTGATCTATAAAAGTTCAGCACAGTCTTACGGCCAACGGATCCTGATGATGCACTCCCTGACTCGCAGTGCATCCCGCACGATGGTGCAGTGTTTGCTAAGATGGATAATTAGTTGACTGCACCGCTGTATCAACACTGAAACAAGGATTGGTTTACAATATTACATA
Organism: Atriophallophorus winterbourni; assembly: GCA_013407085.1. Classification (NCBI taxonomy): domain Eukaryota; kingdom Metazoa; phylum Platyhelminthes; class Trematoda; order Plagiorchiida; family Microphallidae; genus Atriophallophorus; species Atriophallophorus winterbourni. Next base: position 15,032 of record JACCGJ010009772.1, on the reverse strand, counting down.
GGAAGATTTTGGATGTTTAACAAAATTGACAACAGAAAATTAAATGGGCGTAAACAACCTTTGACAATTTTATCCACATCCATCCAGCTATAATAAGTAGCGCGTAGAAGACATGTTCATATCTGAAAATTCAATGAGCTCAACAGTGTAAATGTTTAGAATATTTTAGTTATTCTTTTAATGATTAGTACAGTTATTTTATTGAGTCAACTGATCACTACAAAATTTTAATCTGTATATTTTTCAATTGATTTTCTGTTCACAAGATAAAATAACTGTTGAATTCACCATTGCAACGGATGAAATTGGTTTATGAAATGCCTTATGAAACAACCACTGTTTAAGGGGCTTCGTACAACGAACCACAATGATCCAATTTAGACTCTGATAATGATTCCCGACCAGATCTTGGGAAGCCTAAAGGGACCAATTTATTGTCTCTCTATTGCCTCAGCCTGGTGACCGGTAAACCGCCAGAAACCAGTTGCATATTGTAAGCGCGGAGGATGAGAGCATCACAAACTTATAAATCATTGCGCGATTAGTTGAATAGAAACCTGAACTTTTGGATCATGAGGAGAGATCTGCTTGCTGCTTGCTCGTTCGCAACAAATATCGTAGGTCACCCAGAAATCTGTCCGATGCAGTATTTATAGTTGTTTACAATTGATTTACAATTTCTAGTTCGTGTTCTAGACATCGAAAATTCCCTATTTTTTGTCCTTCCGCTGAACCTCAACAAAACATTTGAGCAAAGAATTTGTTAGTGGAAATCTGAGCAGCTATCGACGATCCGATTTTCATAGCTTATTTGATTTTGAATTATAAACATTTAAATAATTCATACAGTGATTAGTATTCGTAGAACGAATAAAGAATATACACCTCATTCCTATTTGTAGGAACATTTGAGTATCATTAAATCAGGTCATTCTTATCGGCGGTTACATACAAGGGATAAGTGTCAAGTGGTGTCAGTGGTGTGCGTATTTGCGAACTCGACAACGCATGGACTCAAACGCGCAATTTGAGTTGGGAGGTGTGAGCATAACACAATCAGAACTAATGTGAAACAAAATTAGCACGACTAAAATGGTTAGTGCATAGAATGAATAATGCCGCACGAAAGAAAAAAACGCTTTTTGCACGCAGCGTCATTTTGGTTTTCACTCGTATTGTTGTAGCATCTTACCCACTGGCGATTGTCTGTAAATTCACGAAGAACGTCAACGACCACATAAGCACTCGAAATTCCGGCATCGGTGGAAGCCACAAAACATTGAATAGATGAACAATGGCTGAAGTAATGTGATGAATGTGAGCTAATTATCAACAGACAGCAAACAAAATCATATAAATATACATAGGAAAATCAGCAAATGGACGGATTCATATCATGATAGCTAATATCAATATCGTTCTTTTTTCGCAAATTTGCATCATATACAAAATAATGAAAAATAAACGATTTATTGTATGCACAATTATATTGCAAAGGAAGTAATGAGAGTTAACCATACTAGCCAAGGAATTACAGCTTCTGTATATTAGTTTAACTTTCAAGATTCAAGATTCAAGAATATATGGTATTAAAAGCTCGTAGATGTACAACACCACAGGATATTCGTACAAGGAAATTAAATATATATACAAAATAAATTGAGGCACTAGGAAGATCGACAGTTTTGTAGTTAGAAACAAATCTCATGTATTGTCTCAGTATGGGGGGAAAATATTAGCTTGGATAAAGATCATGTTATATAAACTGGATGTAGGGTGGAATTAGTACGCATAAATATATCCAATTTGCTCCTGAAGATCCTTTCACTAGATGATTGTACAACATCTGACGGTAGGGAGTTCCATAAGAAACAAACGCGCACCGAATAGAAATACCAAAGGCATTTCCGGTGAGAATGATTAATATAAAATGCCAGTGGGTGAGAACGTGTGGCATGGCTTGACCGGAGGCGAAATAGATGTCTCAGAGGATACATCTTTGAGTTCATTATTTTATAAGTTAGTATTACATCAAATCGACCCCGTCTGCGAAGCAGTGTATCCAAACTAAGATGCACAAGTCTATTCTCGTATGGTATATATATACCGGTGTGTGTAAAACGAAGCAACAACTCACTTAGCGAAACCCAGAACTGGAAGCTGTTGATTGAATATAACCAAGAACCTGGTGTACACTCCGTTTCAGCCGACTGAGCAAGCACGGCCGAGATCACACAAGAAATTATCTGAAATTTCCAGCGAAAATATCACAAATCTCTAGGTTAACCCGTATAATTGTTTTCAAATGTAACAACTCTCTCGTCCTCTCTATATATAATATATATATATATATATATATATATCTATATAATATATTTCAAAATTACTTCTCATCATGAATAGAAAGATATCGCTGATTGAATTAGTGACAAGTCTAATTATTGGAAAATCCGGATTACTAATGGTACCAAAATTATACAACCCCCCACCCCCCCCCCCCCGCGCTTAAGTAACAATGCTTCGAAAGTTAACCAATAATAGTTTAGAATACACTTGAACAACAACTCCTTTACACGCCGGCTATTAAAATCCCCGTCAAAATCAGCAATCAATAATTTAAGAAGTCAAGCTTTAATAACTGTTACTGTGTTAGATGAACCACAGGATCTAATTGTACACTAGAAATATATTCGCGTGTTCATACATTAATATGAAAAAAATAATATTAATAATTGGGTGTTCGGGTCTGACTTCAAGAGCAGACATACAAACATAACCCGTAATACATACAACAAACAAACAATCAAGGGTGGTTATTTTTGACTAACTAAAAAAAAACACTACGTAAGTTTTACGGTATAGCGTATAAGGGGCAAAAAAGGATTTCCAATGCCAGTTTCTGTAAAATTTAGACTGTTGTGTGTGTTTTGTGTGTGATTACAGCTTGGAACGGATATCTTTACGAGTTTTTCACTCACTCCAAAAATTTTATACACTTGCAAAATACACACCTTTTATCTACCATGAGTCTTTTGCATATTTTATCACACTGATGTTTTCGAAATACAACACTGATTTCGATATCTTTATAGTGCCGAAAATATGAACGTCCTTGCGTAACCGGTTAGTCAAGCGTGAAAAACCATAATCCATTCAGAGTTAATGAATACGAGATACGTGAAAACCATGAGTGCTTTGGATACGCGTTGTGGTTATAACTCGATGTTGATTAAGTCTAAATTCGGTTGTGTGTATTCAAAGGCACAGTATTCGCACAAAGTCACATGGGCGCTTAGACAATTGAGGGTAATGTAAGCTGAAAATTAACATCTTGAACTAGAGGTCAGTTTGGGTATGGGCAACATATCAGAATTATTGACTAATCGAGTTAATGGTCAAAGTAACTAATCGATTTATAGGACCGACAAATTAGTATTATGTGCGAGGGTGAACGGTCACAGTGTACTACTTAAGTTCGTGAAATTTGATTACTTTTGCTAACTTCTGATAACAAACATGATTTAAGATTCAAGATTCAAGATTTATGGTTAAAAAAAGCAAATTGCTGTACAGTACCATAGGATATACGTATAGAAAATAAAAAAAAATCGTTACTTGTATGATCATATCCGTGTTCTTCATAGGTGGAGCAAAAATAATCCTCAATGGCGACACAGACTGAGGAAAAAGAATCTTTGGATGGACGGTAGTTCCGTGCGTTAAAAAATATAGACATCAACATGTAGATGCCAACGCAGTAGCTCTCAACATAAGGTTTCGTAACCTATGTTTAAAGATTTGCTCGTTCGCTGAGGTTACAATAACTGTCGGCAAGCTATTCCACAAGAACCATACACGAACAGCGAAGAAGTGACGACGACAATTCAATCGTGAGTGTGGGATTTGATGGGTCAAAAGGTGGCTGCGTGTGGGGACAATCGAACCAAACTTGAAGAGGTGTTCGATAGGGTGGGATTTCGCGTAGATGATTCGATATGTCAGAGTGAGGTCGTGTAGGATACGCCTGCGCTCGAGGGTGCACAGTCCAAGTCTGGTCAGTCGCTGCTCAAAGGGTAAATTATTCAATCCGGTAACCATTTTGGTTGCCTTGTGATAAATTCGTTCGAGGAGCGAGATGTTTTTTTTCATCCATGGCGTCCAAGCTTGTACAGCGTAGTCAACGACAGGATGTATGTAAGTGTTTAGTAATTTCGCGAGTGAGTGTGGTGGGAAACGTCCGAAAATGCGTTTCAGTAAACCTAGCAAGCTGCACGCACGCTTGTAGACGGCTTCGCACTGTAGGCTGTTCTTCAAAGTGCCAGACACCAAGATTCCGAGATCTTTTTGTGATGTACTCCATTCAAGCGGGTGGCTGCCAAGTTTGTAGGTAAAGGGAAAGGGTTTTCCGACTTGCAACATTTTGCACTTGCGGAAATTAAATGGCAGTTTGTTTTGGATTGACCACTGGTGCAGCTTATTCAAATCTCCTTGCAGAACTTGACAGTCCTCGATAGAGTTGACCTTCGTCCAGATTTTTACATCATCTGCGAATAAAACAAGCTTACATGCTAGTAAGTTCGGTAGATCGTTTATAAATATGAGAAACAGTATCGGACCGAGAACCGAACCCTGAGGGACTCCGCTCGTGGCTTCAATTGTTCGAGAAGTTTCACCATCTATTCTGACTTTTACTTTGCGTCCAGACAGGTAACTTGTGAACCATGTTAGTAGGTTTCCGATGACGCCAACATTCTGCAGCTTCTGAAGCAGTAAGGAGTGATTCACTCTGTCGAATGCTTTAGATATATCTAAGTAACCGGCATGGACGGAACCCCCTTGGTCTAGTGCTTGCGTCCAGTCATTTAGAGTCGTGAGCAAGTTAGACAGGCATGAATATGTTTTCCTAAATCCGTGTTGTGTGAAAGTTATTAGCTGATGGTTCTCGAGATGTTCAACAAGTCGTTCACACACCAGGCGTTCCAAAATTTTAGAAACCGCTGAAAGAAGCGTCACGGGGCGGTAATTCGCCGGATCAGAACGACTGCCCCCTTTGTAGATTGGTGTGATAACACCGGTTTTCCATTGAGTTGGTACGGTTCCCGTATTCAATGAGTGCCTGAATAGACCACTTAGTGGGCCACAAAGCTCCAGCTCGCATGACTTCAGAACAGCGGGTGTTATTCCATCCTCTCCTGGTGATTTGCGAACGTTCAGTCCGCGTAAATGCTTTCGCACAACCGTAGGATTTACCTCGATGTTGCTAAGGCATTCGACTTGTAGTGGGTGCGGCAAAGACGTCAGCGTTGACACGTTCTTTGGACAAAATACTTGCGCATAAAATGATATTAGGGCATCAGCTGTATCCTTGACATTATCAGTCAGTCCGTTCTCTGTCTGGATAGGAAATACACCTGGCTTAACCTTGGTCGCGGTGTTTACGATGGTGTACAGCAACTTAGGATGTCGTTCCATCTGGTCGATCAGCTTCCAATGGTGATATTGCTTGTCTTCTCGAATTAGGGACGTCACCTTGTTACGAAAACTACGAAAGTGTTCCCAAGATGCGTCTGTTCGTATTATTTTGTGTGCAGCCCATGCGGAATTTCGCATGGCTATCCACTTCCGAGTGCGGCTTCGGAGTTTGAAGCAAAATGTTCTTGATTTCCTTTTGGGAACACAGGTAGAATTTTCGTCTAGTTTTGTACCGATATAACTTAACAGACTAGAACAATGAGTATCTGCATTCGTAAGATCGAGATGTTTTTCCTCCATAATCGTAATGGCACCGCGAAGGCCGAAGTAATCGACTCTCCTGATGAACTTAACGTCGCCCGACGCCCTTCGGGCGTTGCACACGAATTCGAAGGACAACACAAGATGGTCACTTAGCCCCAAAGGACTATGATACTGCACTGACTCCACTGCTGTTGCTTCGGAGGTTAAAACCAGATCTAGAATTGATGATTCATTGAGGCCCCTTTGTCGAGTGAATGAATGGACATGGTTGTATAGGGGAGTGAAAGTGATAATCTCACGGAATTTGTACTCAAGGGATTGCTGAGTATGCACACTTTTGGTGTAGAGATGTGGGAGGTTAAAATCACCCATTATTAACAATTGGCATCCTCTAAGATTTCCAGCGTTGCGCATCATTTGTAACAACGTTTCATTGTGGGCATCGGAAGAGTTGGGCGAGCGGTAGATCACACCAAGTATACAGTTCTCTCCAGTTTCCAAGCGAAGGCTACACCACATGGTGTCCTCTAGCTCAAACCTTGTGTCAGGTACAGCTGTGCATTGAAGACGTTCGTTATAATACAAAGCAACTCCACCACCTGATCTTGAACGGTCTCGTCGAAGTAGGATCATGTTGGGAAGTGCCAGCTCGCAATCGTTCACCTGATCGTAAAACCATGTTTCGGTAACAGCAATGATGTCAGCAGATATATTTTTATAACCGGAGTGCTAGCACAAAATCAACATGACTCCTAAACAAATATTTGATCTGCGGTTTCGCTTTGTTTACACTCACCTGTTAGGCATAAGGCGAACAGGTTAAGCGTAGACGTGAACAAAAACCCATTAATCAAAGCTGTTGTTCACGAAAATCTTAATAAATGTTGCCATCTAAATTCCCAAAAGCAAGTTTTATCAACACTATAAAATCATCTGACTGAAAAACATGCAATACGAAAACCGATTTTTTTTTAGCAAATGATGCATTTTCGTAAATTTGAAATTGACTCACGTATACGAGTCCAACGGAGAGTGACGTTCTTTTTGTCGAAGGATGTGCATTTTCGAACAAGCTCCTCAAATAAATCACACTCGCTACAACGATTAGTAGCACGCCGATATATCTACATGAACAACGGAATAAAGGTAACCAGAATGAAGATACCGCAACGTTTGAAAAGTAGTAGAAACCTGTATTGTTTGGTATAAACTTTAGTTCACATTATACTTCCCCAGATCACTTAATGTAGGCACAAATTTCACGAATGAAATAAGGGTAAACGTTGGATTAAGAAAAATAAATGAAAGGCAACCTTGAATGATAGACATAGTAATTAGTAACCATCGGTAAGCTATCGAAGATCTCATAATTCAAAACGCTTTGCTTGGCTATACATACCAATGTAAGATTCGAGAATTTCTAGTCACTAGAAGCATTTTGCTGTGCAATTACCATAGGATAGGATAAATATTCGTTCAAGTAATTTCACGAACACTTTAGTTGAATACTGACAGAGAGTCTAGACACAGGTTCAGTGGAATCGTTTTGCAGCAAATATATATCACAATTTCGAACTAATGTCTCGACGCTTGGTGTGGTAACAATAGTTTTAGAGATCACATTCTGAAAGAACGAGGCACGCAAAGAATAAAAATAGACAAAAATCGACGGGGAATAAAGAGTTTGAAATGTCACCGATTGGCTGCGTGAATGTCGCGACTAAGTGTGTTAGAGTTATAGTTTACATGGGTGTTCGGTAGTATGTAATTTTATCTATGTAGATATCTGAATGCCTCTTTGAAGAGGGAGAGGCTCGGCGGTTTTATTCGTTCCTTGTACGTTAGTTAAAGCAAACCGCTAAAACATTTCGTTTCATGATGTTATATTCTGTCAACCAGTAGAAGATTCTTTTGAACCAGGGAGTCCAACCTTGTGATACGTGTTTCATGGTTGACATTGTGTAGATTTTAATCATTTTGGAAAAGATCTAAGCGAGAGGGCTCTGAATAACCATCGTAGCCTAGTCAGAAACCGAAGAGCAAACTTGTAACTTATCTCTCAATACATTCTGCGCTTTGGGATGCGCCTACCCAGAATCCTTAATCACTTACCCACCAGGTGCAGGTTAAATTTAACGGCCACACTTGTGACGTGTTTAGAAAAACGTAGCCAATTTGCAGCATTTTGAAATTTTGATAATTCAAGGGTGGCTTAAGTGATGTGTTGCTCATATCCTCGAAATTACACTCCATTACCGGTTTCTGGCTGTTTGCCGTCATCAGGTGGAGACAGTAAGTTTAGGTTCAGTGAGCCTTGAAACAGTGGATAAGTGGTAAACAAAGATATAATTGAATTTCGGGGGATGTGAGCAACACATCACTTTGGTCATCCATAAGCGCCTTGAGTGCTTGACCACAAATCACTATGTGATTCTGTGTTTGAACATCGTGGTTCGTTGTACGAACCCTATGAAACAGTGGCATTAAAGGGTGGCTTATTTCCTAAAAGCCATCCATGAGGGAGTTCAAATGAAATGGTTGGTAGATATGCTAAAAATCAGGTGGATGGAGCGGACATTTAGGCAAACTGGTATCCGATTCTGCAGCAGATATTGATTACCGTGTATGACCTCTTCTATGCACACGGATTACTCAATCAGGAAAATTGTTCGGTCGACGGTTATCACAGGTACACATAACCAGAACAAATGTAGGATTTCATAACATAGATTGATAAACATCCTCGTTAACAATTTCAAATTATATCCAAGAATTTTTGCAACATAAATATTTAAATATAGTAAAAATTTGCTTTACAAATTAGCACTTACCCGATGGGATGGGATGCAAATTCTTGCGTTTTAGGAAGCGTTGGTACCACAGCTAAAAGCAGACACACTATTGCCCAAGCAATTGTTATTTTCTGTAGAAAACATAGGCAAGACCTTGAAATATTGAGGCAATATACGATTTTGATAAATTTAACTAATTTCAAAATTGTATATATATATATATATTGTTTCGACAAACTGTTGGGTGAAATCCAAGTTCGATATCACAAATCGTTCGAGTTCTTCGGGAAATTGTATAATGCCAATCCCTTAAGAGAAGCATGAGGTTTGAGTTTTAGTCTAATTTTAGTAAATTGACATTGCTTATCTTCCGTCATTGTGGTCCATGCACTTAGGACAATCAATCCAACCATCGTTTCAATGTGATAACAGTATCAGTAGCCGGTAGACAGTGAGTGCTTTAACACATATTGTACTCTAGCTAGTTTGGACATGCTAATATTCCGGTCACCATGCGTTCTTTTAGCCCCTACACTCAATGGCAAGTTCACAGCAAAATGACTAATTGGTCGGTATTTTATGTAAACCCTGGAGGGTATTATTGTTATTTTGCAAACGTGACACGAATAAATCACGAATCTACATGCTTCAGTGGCTGGCATATTAAAGGTCAAACCATCAAAATTTACCCGCGACGGTTCCGGGCGCAAGTGTGAATATGTGCGGTCCAAGTATCCATATTAATCAAAACATTCCAGTAAAGTATGTGCAGGGCATGTGAGCAGCACTATAGATTCCAGTAAATGTTTTATCAGTCGTACAATCAATAATCGCTTTGGAGATTAATATTCAATTGATGGTGGATGCGATACATTTTGTATTCCATTCTAATGCTCAGATTCTTAGTTGTTAAACGCTAATTGAATTGTATCTTTATATCTACGCAAATATATGAACGAATTGAATATAGCTCATTTTGAGTGTGTAACAATATTTCACGAGTCTTTAAGCATTCTTTTTGAGTTACACTTATTTATCATTTATTCTGGAATATTAATTGTATACTCCGAACTAGAATGAACCAAATGTTTACTAAACGAAAAGGACATAAATGTATCGCTTTACTGAAGGTTGTGAGTGCAATAATATGTTCTTAATCGTCATAAAAGTGGTATATGTGAACAAGTTGCGCTTGCATGCCACTGTTGGCTTAGGTTTATACGACAAACCTGTTCAATCACATGAGCCTACACTCATGTAGACTGGGTTTTAACCCATGAGCATGAGCAAAAGAGCTCATTTGCATGAATTTCCATCACACTCCACGAACGGTTTTGCGCTGTTTGCACTCATCTGGTAGGGACAGTAGGATCAGGATCCGCATGCGCTTGAAACAGCGGAAGAATGATAAACAAGTTGTGCCTGTATGCCACTGTTTGGTGCTGTTTGCGCATGTGGATCCAGATCAAAGCTCCCTACCAGATGATTGCAAACGGCCCGAAACCGGTCGTGGGATGTGTGATGGAAATGCATGCAAATGAGCATTTTGTTCGTGGTATATGTGATTTAAATAATTACAAAATTATTCGAAAATTAATAACAAAAATGTACTAAGAACGATTACAATAATATAGAACAATATATTCATACTTTCATAGGCAATGTTTAGTTATAAAATGACCTGCAAGTGCTTACCACATTACCCAAGGGCACAGGTTTGAAGAGCATGGGATAAACTGAAAGCAGCATCATCGTGTACTTCAAAAACGTATGATCATAGAAGCTCTCGATCTGAAATTTCATTCAAAGACAATGATATATTATGCATTGAGATATTGAAGATTGTAAAAGAAAAATACAAAAGTCCATTTTCGCATAATGCATCAACGTGGAAAATACGAAAGAAGCAGCGGATTTGTGGTCCACGTGAATGAAAAAATAGCTACAGGTCCAATAAACTTCTGTTTTTCTAATCTGTGTCTTCAAAAAAACCGAATGTTCACTTATATTCCAGAAAATTCTTGACCCGAAACGTGTTTTACATCATACTCTTCGCTTTGTAAAACAAAAAAATATTCATGAATCTTAGATTTGTGAATCCGTACAGTGGACACACAAAACACTAATATGTGCCGTCATTAATCAATGAATATTATGATAAACGCTAGGTTGTCCAAATGTTAATCTTCGACTATCCTCCAGCAAGATTTTAATTTAATTCTTTAATATGATTTAATCTTCACTGTACAATATACTAAGCCATATTAGTTTGGTTATTTCATAATCAGCTTGAAGGGTCATTTATTGTACTATTTTTATATTATCTTCCCTGTACAATACTCCGGTATTTCTTAGATAATTATTGTATCAAGGATACAATAATATATAATGAATTTCCTATGCTTTGTCTCCACCGTCATTGTGGGATTATTAATATGTGCAGATATAGCAAAAGACAGTCCATTTTAAGCTGCTTGATCTCCATTATTCGAGGGGACACCAGTGCGTATGCAATACGAGGAATATTAAACAGACGATAATCGTTTAAGTGTTGAGTGGCATCGATTAACATTCTTTGTTATTGTATTGTATTGAATTACTTTGAATAATATCCCAAAACCAAAAGAACAGGCGTTTGTTACCTTAACATCAATAATCCGGTGATATTAATTGAGAGAGATATAATAACTTTCTATATAATGGTAATCGGAAATGATGTTGGAAATAAAGTCATACTCGAATGCTACTGTTGATCAGAAGGACATGGCCGAATTTTACATAACCGATCCACACATTGGATAGAATACAGCTGAGCAAATAAATGAATACGACCAGTTTTAGGAGTGTGAATGATGTGGATTAAAGATTCACACTGCTTTCGGTATCGAATTTCAATTCGTAGATATGAATGTTGACGGGCACAGCTTAGTTGTATTCTTGCTGATCTTGTCTTTTTGTGGATGAATGACACCAAACGGATGCCTTTACTTAAGAATATATGAAGTTTGTAGTATTTGATGGGAACGGATATATAATAGCTATTAGAGATATTTTAACCAACTGTTTGTAATTAATTTTATTATTAGACTTTCATTAGTTTCAACCGAATTCGCCTGAAACATCTTTAAGTGGCGCTAACGTCTGTCATCCTTCCCTGGAGTGCTGCTATATCAGCTCCTGTGTCCAGTGAGTTCACATATCTCTATTGCCTTTTCTGTTAGGCTGCATGTACCCTCGCTAGTGAGAACGACTGACACTGTGTGCATTTCCAATCCATTGCGATTAATGTCGTTTAGGATGAAGCAACATAAAGGTGCCGAAACTTTTAAATAGATATATTCTCAACTCAGTAATTTTGAACGTGCGGTTTGATGAGAGATGGTGTAGTTGCAACTAGGATTACCAGACATTTGACGGCCAAACTCTTGGCTTCAGCTCGAACTTGATAACCAAGAGATGATGGCCAGTAGTCAAATATACCAGCGACCATTAGAAACTCATACTGATGAGTACGTGATCGATTTTTATTCTGTGTCATACAATCAAATTTATGCGCATGTAGTGGTATGGATTATGGGGAAACCTCAGTGATGACTTGGTAGGCAAATGTCTGCCCGTCAATAAATGAGATGCTTTAAAAGTAAAGGTCCTTGAGTTATTACTCTACTATGTGTGCTTTATCTAGTACAAATATTATCTGTATAGTATTAGAATATTTTGCTACGGATTAACTTACCAGTAACCTTAGTAATCCAACTGAGCTGAACAGATAAATGGTATTTTTCAAAACCCGAAAATATTGAAATCTGCCGCTTATATAATTTGTTGTCCACCATGAAATAATGAATTCCCTGAAGCCGTGCAGATCAGAAGGTGACCAGAATATCCAGGATAGCAACAATATTGGTAAGGATTCAATGCTTGTTCGCAAGATTGTTCCCGATGATGCCACTAAGGAAGAAACGATGGTAAATGCAGAATGTGAATTCCAAGCATTAGTGTAATAAGTATTATGATTATATTTTAAATCCTTTGAATCCGTGCATATAATATAAACGTTCACATTTACACTTCGATTGGTTCCACTCGACACTTGTGGCAGTGTTGTTGCTCACTCGCGACTCAACTGTAGACGACATTTTTTGCCGTGAGAGTTTGTTTTAATTGGAACAATTTTCCCGATTATGTTGTCAACTCACCAAATCAGCAGATTTTCAAGAGAAGTCTTGATGTCTTAAAGACCCTAAACCCGTGCATCGAAGAAAACTATACATCCTAACACCATGCATCTTCATTTGTCATCCCACCAATCGAAAACAATTTCTGCCCTTTGGATTTTTACCTGATTCTTGAACTGCTCAGTAAGCAACCGAATCCCATTCTTGCTTGTTATATTGTTCTTAGTTCACATATTAATCTGTGGTTTTTTGTAAAGCTATATGCTTTTTAGACCATTAAAATTGAATTGAATTGAAAACAAGAGCAATTTGTAAATGCGGTAATTTAAACTGGGTATCAATCAGTTCAACTTCAGCTAAATCCGTCAAGGCTTTTTTATTCAAACAGCAACACGATAGAACAAGTATGACTAAATTGAACTCGCTGCTTATGAAATATGACATGAAAAATTGCATTAAAAAATTTTAGAACGTAGCATGCTTGCCCAGATAATTCATAACAGTGAGTGTAAAAATGTCAACTCACCCTTGATAAAATTCCACATCAGGAGGCAGATAAAACCAAGTTGAATGGAGTGAAATAATTTACTTCTCGGCCATCCAATATCACTGGGTTTAACGTTGTTATTTACACTTGAGCAAAACATGATGAAACTCAACAAGATGTACGCAAGGAGTACGTGAACACTGGAATGGAATTAGATTAATGCGGTAAAACCAACCGATAGTGAAGTGCATATTAGTGATTAAAGAAAATAGCAAATCTTTGCAAGCCTGTTTCAACAATGGCATTGACAGTTTTTCCTGAATAAGACTGTGGAAACTGCAATTAGGTTTACGACAAATGAAACTTGATTAATGTGATTTCAAATCCCTTATTTTCATGTCAACTGTGTAATTTCACATTTAACACAAACCTGACCCCCAAGTATATGGCGATTTTCCAATCCATGCCGAATAACGTTGTTTTATCGCCATGATTTTCCGTATTAATCGCACTTTATTTTATATCACACAATCTTCAATAAACATGAAATATATCACTAAACTTTTGTGATCGTTTATCACATGAATGATTCAAGCCAATCAAGTAACTTTAATGTTTGCATTAGCTTTACAACCATGATGCCAAACAAGTGGCACAATCGCAGAATGAATTGAATTTCAAAGTTTGCAGATAATCCTTGATGCCGATTTTCCACCAGTTTACGTACAAAACCACGGGGAATGTTCAAAACATTGCAACCAATAATTGGCCACTTTCTGTGTTTTAAACTACGTGCCTGAATTCAACATTGTTATTTCTGTTGTAACCAATTTAGGCATTCCTCAAACTATAGCTTCGAAAAACTTGGGTTGATTTCAAATTTACCTTTACAAATATTACTTCAAATTATGGACTTGAAATTAATAACCCAGAATCTCCCGGTAGCGTGTTGCTCCCTTGAGTCAAAATCATTTGCGTTTCGGTAATCGAACACCGCAGTTCTTTGTTAGAACCTCATGTATTTGTGGTGTAAGAGTATTTTTCGTGATTTTGGTCGTCCGGACGATTGGCGATTGGCGAGGAATCAATAGTCGATTCTGCTTTAAACCATGAGGTTCGTTGCAAGAAAACTACTTCGCCGTTGTTTCAGAAGCAATGCACCTATAAATTTCGCAAGATCTAGTTGCAGCATTACATAGCGGAAAATATTATCTAGAATTTTATACAGAATAAATAAAGATATTAAAATAGAAGCTCTATTGAGATCATTAGCAGCGTTCAATATATTATTGACTCTGATCGCTGTCATGCAAAAAACTTAAATTCATGGAATAATTGTTCTTCATGTCGACCACATTAGATGGGTTACGAAACACAATGTGGAAAGTTCACGTATCCAGCAATTACACGGAACCTAAGAATAATCACAGCCAGAAATCTTTCTCATTGTTTGTGCCGATTTATTTCAAGGAAAATTTGAACTCTTTTGAATTAAACATTCAACAGACGGTTACTATTTGTTATCCCGCTTCTATCCTTCCATAATATTCTTCAAAATGTATTTCCTTCTAGCAAAAGTGACCTTAACAACATATGAATCTAAGAGAAATGTTGAATTTTCAGACTGGTCGATCTTAAGAAGTTGCGCTGCATTTTATACGTAACAGGATTGGTAGATATGTTCGCAAAACTAAATAAAGAAAAATTCTGCGTAGATTCAAATACAAAATAATCGGTTCAGTACTAACTTCTGAACGTATAACCTACATCAAGTAATTCCGATCATAGTTCGAATAATATTCAATTGCTTGAAGAATCAGCTCACGGATTTCCAACAAG
>JACCGJ010009771.1:0-18653 GCA_013407085.1 Atriophallophorus winterbourni | reverse complement strand
TTTTTGACAATACCCGATTTCGGGGTAGTGATACGCCGTCTATCTTGGACTTGATACTGAAAAACGAAGAGTACGTGATTGAAAGTCTCGCTTATGAAGCTCCCATGGGACTCAGTGACCACTTAGTTATCACGTTTGATTATATTTGTCAGGCAATCAGAACAAGTGACACCAGCAAGTTGATTAGGAAAATTGACTTTTCACAACTTAATACTACTCTGAAGAATGTCACAGACCCTTGTCTCGAGTCCGACAGCGTACAAGGTCAGTGGCAATGGATGGCAAACGAAATTAAAATTGCAGTTGAAATGCACTCTCATCTTGTTCCGAAGGTACGGAAAAGGGGATACACGTTTAAACTGAGAAGCCGAACACGAAAATGGTTGACTATGCGAAATGCTGCATGGCGGGCTCCCCGTCTTGATAGCACTGCTGAAAGTTGGGAAACATTCCGTTTGCTGAGAAATAAGGTAAACAAACTTGTTGTTGACGACAAATTAAATTATCAAAAATATTTACTCCACAAAATGGAATCAAACCCAAAAATTCTCTATCAGATCATAAATAACCGGTCTAGAGTAAAACCAGGGGTTGCCGCCCTAAAGACATGTGATGGAATAACAACGACAGCATCGCAATCAGCCGAAGTTCTAGCCCAATTCTTCTCCACTGTCTTCAGTCCACCGAACACCGTAACCAGTTCTTTGACCTCCATGATCTCGCCAGAAAACGTTTTACAGCAACTAACTTTTAGCTCGGACAGTGTCCTCCGTACATTGTTAAAGCTCAACACGAGAAAGTCTCCTGGAGCTGATGAAATTACCCCGCTGATCCTCAGAAGCTGTGCCTATTCTTTGTGTACACCGCTTACCTACTTATTTAACCTCTCTATAACCCAAGGTTCCTTTCCCTGTGAATGGAAGACTGGTATCATTACCCCCATCTACAAAGGAGGGAACCGTTCTGAAGTATCCAATTATCGACCAGTAACACTACTACCGGTGATATCTAAAGTGATGGAGCGCCTCGTTGCAAACAGCATCACAAATCACCTGGAAGATAATTGCTTGCTCGCAATCGAACAACATGGCTTCAGAAAAAGACACTCTTGCCTTTCAAACCTTCTCCTTGCCCTCGATGACTGACACAAGCTGTGGACAAAGGTTTCACCATACATGCTTGTTATCTGGATATGTCCAAAGCATTCGATCGTGTTAACCACAGATTGTTACTACAAAAAATAGAGCAATGTGGCATCCAGGGCTTATTACTAGCCTGGTTGGAGGATTATCTCCGTGACCGTGTTATTCGAGTAAAGGTTCGACGCTGATCTTTTCGCGATTTGACTGCATTAGAACTTACACTACCGGCGTCATCTAACCTAAGGGGACGGTGCTGGTTAGAAATTAAGGTAGCGGAAGTGACAGATAAATTATCGCAATTTTCAATGGAATGAGATGAGAGCATAGGAAAATACATAGAATCATGCAAATGCGAGTTAGAAAATTCAGTACTAGGGAGTTCAGGAATGGGAACGGGGTTCAGGTTAACGTCATTCAAACAGTTGGACGACTTGCCAGATCTGGTTCCTTGCATATTTGAAAACGAGATATTCTCCGTCGTGTGAACCAAATGTCGAGCCAAAATCCAGCGATGATCGAAGGATTCTCCACGAAATAAAGTAATTGAGTACTGTTGATTCTTATTGAGAATCAAGGAATTCCCCAATATGGAGTTACGCGCAAAATCCCAGGTGTTTCAGAACCAACGAGGATTTGTCAACAAAAGCGGTACTCAATTATTGGGTTAACCGGGTTAGATCCGGGTCAATATCGAAAACAGTATCGAGCACGTATCACGTTACGCACACGAGTCCAAACCAAAAATAGCGCGGTCAAAATGGAGTCAATTACACAAAAAGAAAGAGTAAAACAAAAGTACAGTAGGAAACAAGAAAAAATATGAAAGTGTTTGGATTTCACAATTCACATGAAATATTACAAATAGATATTGGAAGGTGAAAGGATTCAACATCTATAACCTAAGGTTTCTTTCCCTGTGAATGGAAGACTGGTATCATTACCCCCGTTTACAAAGGAGGGAACCGTTCTGAAGTATCCAATTATCGACCAGTAACACTACTACCGGTGATATCTAAAGTGATGGAGCGCCTCGTTGCAAACAGCATCACAAATCACCTGGAAGATAATTGCTTGCTCGCAATCGAACAACATGGCTTCAGAAAAAGACCCTCTTGCCTTTCAAACCTTCTCCTTGCCCTCGATGACTGGACACAAGCTGTGGACAAAGGTTTCACCATACATGCTTGTTATCTGGATATGTCCAAAGCATTCGATCGTGTTAACCACAGATTGTTACTACAAAAAATAGAGCAATGTGGCATCAAGGGCTCATTACTAGCCTGGTTGGAGGATTATCTCCGTGACCGTGTTATTCGAGTAAGGGTTGATGGTGCTTTGTCATGGCCCATTACAGTTACAAGTGGAGTGCTGCAGGGATCGGTGCTTGGACCAATTCTTTTCTTGCTCTATGTAAACGATTTACCAAAACTTGTTCGGTGCAAAATCTTGCTATTTGTGGACACAACTGAGTATTGCAGACAGCTTCATCTGGACCTCAATGTCTTACAGGAATGGTCGGTTCGAAATGAACTTCCTTTCAATGTGAGAAAATGCAAGGTATTGACATTTGGAAAACCCTTCGAGTTCTCTTACACCCTTGGTTCCCATACTCTTGAAATAACTGACAAGGAGAAGGACTTGGGTTTGTGGGTGAGCAGCACGTTGAAACCGTCACACAACGTTGAGGCTGTCTACGAAAAGACGTCAAAAGTACTGATTCTGCTGAAACGCTTGTTTTGGAGTTTCACTAAGCCGACTGTTCATCGAATAATTAATACCTACTTGAGGCCCACCATGGAGTATGCGGTTCAGGCTTGGTCATCCTGGTTAAAGAAAGACATCAATCTCTTGCAGCGAATCTATCATAGGACCACGAATCTCGTGTGCGGCTTAAAGCACAAACAATACGGAGATCGTATTGCAAACCTCAACCTCTTCGACTCTCCTTACCGACGTCTTAGAGGTGATCTGATCCTAATGTTTAACATATTGCATACCCCCAGCCATCCCCTTAATACACTATTCACACGACAACCACCAAGAACCAGCCGGAGTCATGAGTACACAGTACAAATTCCCGACTCGCGACTGAACTGTCGAAGATATTTTTATTCTGTACGTGTATGTTTCACTTGGAACTCCCTACCCTCGAATGTTGCACATGCACCCAACTTGGACATATTCAAATCCAGCATAGACAAATTCCTGTCGACTCATCCAAACATTGAGACTATGTATTCCACAACCTAATAACTTTGAACTCACACATCAAATCATCTCGACCCCATGGACATACATGTGCCACTCTACTGAGTGAAAACAGTTTCTATCATTTGGATTTTTACCTGATTCCCGAACTGTTCAGTAAGTAAACAAATCCCGTTTTAACTGAGATATGTTATTTGTAAATTTCCATATATTTCTGTGGTTTTTGTGAAGCTATATGCTTTTTAGACCATTAAAATGGAATTGAATTGGATTCAATTGAACTGAACCTGATCTTACTGTCTACACCGGACGATGGCAAACAGCCAGAAACCGGTATTGGTGTGTAAGAAATAAGCATGTGAGCAACAAATCACTTTGGACATCCATAATCGCCTTGAGTGCTTTGACCAAGAATCACTTTGTGATTCTGTGTCTAAACATCATGTTTCTTTGTACGAGCCCTATATAACAGCGGTATACAAGCATAACTTTGATTAACGCTTTGCAACTGTTTCAAGGCTCACTGAACCTGATCATACTGTCTCCACCTGCCTACGG
This sequence comes from Atriophallophorus winterbourni, assembly GCA_013407085.1. Lineage (NCBI taxonomy): Eukaryota > Metazoa > Platyhelminthes > Trematoda > Plagiorchiida > Microphallidae > Atriophallophorus > Atriophallophorus winterbourni. The sequence goes on along the minus strand of JACCGJ010009771.1, from coordinate 14,745 downwards.
CAAACAGTCAGAAACCGGTAGTTGTGTGTAAGGGATGGGGATGTGAGCAACACATTAATTTGGTCATCCATAATCGCCTTGAGTGCTTTGACCAAGAATCACTTTGTGATTCTGTGTCTGAACATCGTGGTTCTTTGAACGAACCCTATATAACAGTGGCATACAAGCAAACCTTTGATTACCAATTTACCACTATTTCAAGGCTCGTTGAACCTGATCTTACTGTCTACACCGGACGATGGCAAACAGCCAGAAACCGGTAGTGGTGTCTAAGGGATGGGGATGTGAGCAACACATTAATTTGGTCATCCATAAGCGCCTTGAGTGCTTTAAACAAGAATCACTTTGTGATTCTGTGTCAAAACATCGTGTTTCGTTGTACGAACCCTATATAACAGTGGCATACTAGCATAACTTTGCCTGATCTGATAGGATACCCTTGAAGAGTGCACAAACTCTTTGATTCTTCCTAATCTATCACGAAGGGCTCAGTCCATTTTAACGGTTTCATTTAAAAAGCCTTTTAAATTCGCCGAGGGGTCAAACAAGGGTGTATGCTAATCTATAGAATCAGGTCAAACTTCTCCATTTTCACACCTATGAGGATCGTCTTAACAAGTTGCGTCTTTATCAACTGATACATTGACTTCGACGCTTCAATCTCGTTTTTATCCGCCGGATTCCACTTTGATTTTCCGGTTCAACATTACAACAGACCCTACAAGTACTCGCTGTCATAGCCATCAAGTTTAAAACCTGAAGACATTGCGGCTCCGGGAGGAAGTCACGTTGTCCATTCGGGTGGTCAACGCACGGTATGCATTACCGCAAGAACTTGCAATCAGAGTGGTAAGCCCCGAGACTCACTGTTTTGGTGAATCTATCGTTTCAGTGATGACGCTCATACGGGAATCGCTACCTTCCTTTGTATCAAAAAGAAGAAGACAAAATAATTTTCGCTGTCATATGTTTATTATTATGGAGTCAGATTTAGTTTTAGAATGAGCTATTGCGAGAGTTAGTGTTGTTTTTATATTGCTGAAAATTCGTGAACACGAATAAAGTCATTGTTCTTCTTCTGTACCGGTCGGATAAAAGCCTACATACAAGGATAAGTGTTTGGGACACAGGTATGGCCGGGGTTAGTGTTCATGAATAACGAAAACAAAATTATGTAGCATGTCTGTTTTTGAAAGTTAAATCGCAGATATGTAGAAGGGTTTATACGCGTCTGTACAAAATTGCGATTATTTCTTATCAATAAATCCTTTGACCATAAAGGATATCAATGTGCATTGTGGCGTAAATATTGATCATAATATCATTATTGCTCGCTGGTGAGAACTCCCGTCTTTGGTTGTCCATTGTCCATTGGTTGTAATCAAGCTCTTGTGAAGTAGATGTTTTTCATATACGACCTTGAAAAGCAAAACATCTTGTGATCTCAGCCTACAGTCACAGTAATGTATTGGAGCCTAAATTGCTATTTGTGCAACTGCAGATAAAAATGGATTGATGCGAGATAAAAGATGTAGCGTGATTATGCAGGACGCTTCTGTTTCAGCCTCTAACACTACACAATCACTTGTGAGTTCCCAAAGGTTTTCACTAATTTTTATTGAAATTTTTCACCGGCGGCGCTAAAACCGTTCTGGTGCTGAACGCACTAAAGAGCATTAACAGAGATGGATGTGAACGTGTGAGAAACTCAGGTTTGCTGAATAGCAGGGTGCAAATCTGCACGCAAAAATGTTGTGATAGCAAAAACCATTGTTCTCGTTGTTTTTGTGCAAAATGCTATCTAAACTGGAATTTTATTGTGCGGCAAGATGGTGAATAACATTCCAATACAAAAGGTCAGCATCATGCGATACGTGCGGAAATAAGCGTGATTGCGTTGTGTAACTCTTTGGCTTCTCACATAGATATTAAGCTGGTTCTATTTTCGCAATGCAACAAGAGTAAAGAATAATATCCTGTGTGAGTAGCTGTTCAGAAAAATCATTCTTATTAGTAATTAAACAGCAAATGTTTGTAGGACAAGAACTAAACACGCAATAATTATTTTACCGGCATTTGAGTTTAGTTTGTGGTACTTTACCAGTACGTACGTGAGCTTACCAATTCTCTTCTTCTTCTTCTCTTTTATTCGCTCTTTATCTGATGCCAGTTTGTCAGATCGCACAGAATTGAGCGTCCAGCAAATTATCAACGTCTTTTAGATCTGCCTATGCATGAGCCACTTCGTATTTAATGAGCAATTATATAGACACAAAGAAGGGTTGGCAATGGGTTCAGCGATATGTCCAGTACTTGCAAACATGTATATAGAGAATTTCAAGAAAACAGCCCTTAATATAAAATTCAAGCCAAAATTTTGGTGGCGCTATGTTGATGACATATTTGTTATTATCAGGGAGATCAGTTGTAGGCCTATTTATCAACTATTTAAATGAAATAGACTCATGTATTACGGTCAAAAAGGAAGTGGAATCCTGCACGGGCATTTGGAATTTTTAGCACAAAATAAAGACGTGAAAATAAAAACATTTGTCTATTGGAAAGCTATCAATAAAAATGCTGTACTACGATAAACTTCCGCTCATCAAAGGCAGATCTTCAGTTCCATACTGACCTCTGATCCTGTTTATTCCCACGAGACGTGACACACTGTAGGCGTACTATAGGCTGTTTAGCGGTAAGGTAAAATAAGTGATGGTGGGTTAACTACTACTTAATCATGTTTCCTGTATTGACTATCACCCTTGATCTTACGAAGCTTCTGTGTCAGAACTGATAAGTTACCAAAAAACTACTCTAAACGATTGCACGCAAATTACGCTTATATTTCTCTGGTTATGATTAAATTACGACCAATATACTAAACAATTTTGCACAATTTCTATGCGGAATTCTGACTCAGTTATTCTGCTAATCGCTGGTCAAACAGACGGAATGGAAATCCGATATAATCTCCCGGATTTCACAGCCCGCAAATTACAAGCCTGTTACCCTGTTGTCCGCCGTGTGCAAGGTGTTGGAAAGGATAGTGGCGAACAAAGTGAGCAAATACACTAAACTAAATAAGCTATTTCCGGAAGCGCAACACAGTTTTAGAAAAGGATACTCCTGCCATCGTCCACGGCTCGAGTCCAATTATCAAGAGTTATGAGAATATTGGTGAGACAGGAGTGTCTTGTCCTGAATCCGTGCTGTGCGATGGAAAGAAGCTTATTTTGTTCCAGGTGTTTGATAAGTTCGTCGGCCACAAGTCGTTCGAGAACTTTAGAGACCACTGGCAACAACGTGACTGGTCTGTAGTTAGACGCATCAGATCGGTTCCCTCCTTTGTATATCGGAGTGATTAGTCCACATTTCCAGTCATTAGCAACCGTCGTACAACTCAAGGACAGGTTGAAAAGGTCAGAGAGTGGTGAGAATAGAGCATGGGTGCATTGCTTAAGGATGAATGGTGTTATTTCATCAGCACCTGGGGATTTTTTTGTATTTAACCCGCGTAGCTTTACCAGGACACTCTCGGATTTCACAACGATTTCGTGTATCGTATTCTGCGACCTGAATGCAGGTATATCGTAGGATACGCGCTCGTTGGGGTAGAATACTCTAGAGTAAAATTGAGCGAACGGGTAAAATCGGCGCTAAACAGGACCACTGGGAAAGTAAACGAGCGTGACAGACGTAGTCTTATAATCCTGAACGTTCCTGAAGCTGCTGTCAGTTCAGACGCAAAGTGCAACTCGAAACACGATATACTACAATGGAAATTTATTAGCGATACTATCCAAACGAACAATATTGCTGTTATCGATACTTTTCGGATCCCGACATCCCCGAAATACGAGGGTAACGCTCCGCGCCCCCTTAAACTGACACTGCTGACTGACAGTATGGCTGATACCGTTCTTAAACACTGGAAGCAATTTCGTTACAAATTGCCCCGAGAGATTAAAATAATTCCTAGACGCCTCGGAACTAATGACAACCCGGATGATCCCGACTGTCTAAATACTGTGCAGAATGAAAAATCTAAACCTGGCGAAAAAAAACGGAATTCAGCCGACTCTATCCGAGTCGGCGACGTAAATTACTTTCCTGTTGATTCCGACCGACCGAACCGTCTTTGCTGTCAACATCGGTTGACAAATTTTTGTATACGAATGCCCAATGCTTGACAAATAAATTAGACTAATTGACTGAACTAACTACCACACACTCACCAGAAGTGATTGCCGTTACTGAGACATGGTTCCATCCGACTTTAACAGACAACGAAGTAGTCATTGAGGGTATGTCTCTACTTCGTCGCGATCGCCTGGCTCGAGGAGGCGGTTCAAAGTGATTCAAATTGATTCAAAGTTGTAATGGTCTAAAAAGCATTTAGCTTAACAATAACCATAGGATGGAGTTATGAGGTATATACAATAAAAAAGAAGAACAGGAAAACTCATGTAGTGTTGCTCTATATCACGTTCAGAGTTTGTCATGCCAAGAGATCACTGATGAAGACTTACAACTACAAGACACACTGTGGTGTTCCCTGAATGTAACAGCAGAAGAAGAAAAATGTACAGTGGGTGTGATTTACCGTTCGCCCTCCGCCGATAAAACCTACAATTCAGCATTAGTTGCAAACATACGCTTAGCGGCTACCAGATACGGCGGCAGACTTCTTCTGATAGGAGATTTCAATTTGCCGAACTATAAGGGAAATTCAGTCTACCCAGAAAACTCCTTGAATGCTTCATTTCAACAGTTGCTGGAGGACATTCCACTTTACAACTATATTTTTGACAATACCCGATTTCGGGGTAGTGATACGCCGTCTATCTTGGACTTGATACTGACAAACGAAGAGTACGTGATTGAAAGTCTCGCTTATGAAGCTCCTATGGGACTCAGTGACCACTTAGTTATCACGTTTGATTATATTCGTCAGGCAATCAGAACAAGTGACACCAGCAAGTTGATGAGGAAAATTGACTTTTCACAACTTAATACTACTCTGAAGAATGTCACAGACCCTGGTCTCGAGTCCGACAGCGTACAAGGTCAGTGGCAATGGATGGCAAACGAAATTAAAATTGCAGTTGAAATGCACTCTCATCTTGTTTCGAAGGTGCGGAAAAGGGGATACACGTTTAAACTGAGAAGCCGAACACGCAAATGGTTGACTATGCGAAATGCTGCATGGCGGACTCACCGACTTGATAGCACTGCTGAAAGTTGGGAAACATTCCGTTTGCTGAGAAATAAGGTAAACAAACTTGTTGTTGACGACAAATTGAATTATCAAAAACATTTACTCAAAAAAGAGGAATCAAACCCAAAAATTCTCGATCAGATCATAAATAACCTGTCTAGAGTAAAACCAGGGGTTGCCGCCCTAAAGACATGTGATGGAATAACAACGACAGCATCGCAATCAGCCGAAGTTCTAGCTCAATTCTTCTCCACTGTCTTCAGTCCACCGAACATCGTAACCAGTACTTTGACCTCCGTGATTTTGCCAGTAAACGTTTTACAACAACTAACTTTTAGCTCGGACAGTGTCCTCCGTACATTGTTAAAGCTCAACACGAAAAAGTCTCCTGGAGCTGATGAAATTACCCCGCTGATCCTCAGAAGCTGTGCCTATTCTTTGTGTACACCGCTTACCTACTTATTTAACCTCTCTATTGTTGATTCTTATTGAGAATCAAGGAATTCTCCAATATGGAGTTACGCGCAAAATTCCAGGTATTTCAGAACCAACGAAGATTTGTCAACAAAGCGGTACTATATTGAGGCAATCAAAATAACGGAAAAACATACCTCAATTATTGGGTTAACCGGGTTAGATCCGGGTCAATATCAAAAACAGTATCGAGCACGTATCACGTTACGCACACGAGTCCAAACCAAAAATAGCGCGGTCAAAATGGAGTCAATTACACAAAAAGAAAGAGTAAAACAAAAGTGCAGTAGGAAACAAGAAAAAATAGGAAAGTGTTTGGATTTCACAATTCACATGAAATATTACAAATAGATATTGGAAGGTGAAAGGATTCAACACCGCCCCCCAAAGCCACCTTGGCTTTCTAACTATTATCACCTTCCAAAAACCATACTCGGCGTATATCTCGTTTAGGCCTTCCATCTGCAATGCGATGCAATACTTTACGCAAATGTCCGTCTGCGTCCGATATGATAGCCCTTTTCCACGAACCGCGCGATGCATTCTCGTTCTGGCAGAGAATATAGTCACCGTCAGCAAAACCACTCCTGTAATGCTGTTAGTTAAATCAGGACCAGATGAAGATAGACGCTTGGTACCGACAACAACCGGAGACAGAAGACCCGCTTTCGTCGAATTCGCCGGCGATGCTGAAGACATTGCTTTCACACGGGAAACAGCAACATCATCGTCACTCGAATCAGAGTCCGAACTGGACGCGTCAGCACGCTTGGATCCAGCGGCAACAGTTAACGGAGAACCTTTGGCTATCGGAAGCGTCGCTTTCGTGGACAACGCTGCAACCTTTGCATTTCCTGCAGCAACCACTGGAACATCATCGTTCCTCGAATCAGAATTCGACGTAGCATTACGTTTCGAACCGGAACCAGATAAACAAGCACTCTTACCAATCACGTTGACTTTCGATATATGTTTATCTTGTATGGACATGGACAGTGTACTGCGATCGCGATTCTCGAAAAATTCACTTTCAAACAATTTCGAGATATCCTCGTTTATGTCTCTTTGGGTGTTGAGGCAATTTATCGACGCTCTATGCTCGACTGTCGACGTAGGACCAATAATTGTCCATCCCAATGGTGTCAAATGTGCGAATGGTTGTTTTGGCTTACCGAGCCGCTGCTGTAATACCCAGTGTACTTCTGGAACATTAACTCCCAATAAAATACGAACCGTTTTATCCGGAATGCGAGTTAACTTGACGTCGGATAAGTGACTCAATTGCGTCAATAATGATTCTTCGGGAATTGTCACCTTTTTAACCGGAAGAGAATCCATCACGTACGCCTGATCAACATCAACTTTGGTGCCATCATACAGAGATTGAATGACAAATGACGTGATGGCAGTTTTTTGCTTGCGTGTACCATGCACTGAGGTAACGTCAACATAGGCTGGCGCACCTGACAGCCCTAATTCCTCGGCTAAGTCAGCTGTCACCAATGTCGCATCCGACCCGTTATCCAGAAGTGCATTCGTAAGAACTACTCCGTTCGGACCTACTACCCTTCACTGCAATGATGGACAAGAAACTGCTACATCTTTGAGTGCTTGTCGAATTAATCTTCATTGCGTATTCACGCTGAACGGTACGATGTAAGAGCAGGTGATGTTTACCCTTACAACCATCTTTCCCACATCCAGAAGCTTGTTTGCAGTCAGCTGCTATGTGGTTTGCTTGAAAGCAGTTGAAGCAGAGTTTAGACATTTTAAGTCTGTTAATCCTTTCAGCATAAGACAGACTGCCGAGCGATGTACAATTTTGTAACGCATGTGTCATGGAGCACTGTGGGCATCGCGATGTCTCAGTTGTTGAAGTGACATTCAATCGAATTCTTCGAGTATTCGCATGTGTCAGTGGACCAGCCTTCGCTTCACGCCCACTAGCTAAAGCACCGAAACAGCTAGTAGCCATTGAGACTTGTCTCTCCAAGAAACGAACTAAGTCCCCAAAGGTGGGCTCTCCGTCAAATCGAATGATTTCATCAACGCACTCAGCCCACTTGTAACGCAAATGTTTGGGTAAGCGCTCGACAATTAACTTCAAATTTGTCGTATTGTTTAGTTCGCTCAAGCGATTCAACTGTCCAAGAGCAAGCTCGCAATTGCGCAGTCTGCGTGTCAGGTTTCGAAGCGAACCGATGTCATTCTGATTAATGATGTCGCCATTGAGAATCTCTTTCAAAAATGACTGGACGATATCATGTGGGCGACAGAATTCCGTCTTAAGAATGCGTCGGGCTTGACAATATCCTTCGCTATCAGGGAGGTAAATACAATGTTCAATTGCGATCTTCGCATCGCCAACGCAATAATGTAGCAAGTACATCAACTTGCGATTTACGCTAGTTACGCGGTCAACGACAGTCAGTTCAAAGGCTTTGATAAATTTGCAGAAATCTGTTGGATTGCCATCGAACCTTTCAATGTCTATCTTAGGCAATCCGTCAACATGCGTATCATAGTTTCGCCTCGACCCCGCTGCATTCATCGGAGCCTCACGCAACATCGAACTAACGGAAACCGGACTCCCAACCATAGTTTGTCGTAAGGGGCAGATTTTTTCTTCACGCATCACAAAAGAGTCTCGGCCGATATCACACTTATCATCTTCGTCGGACGAATCGAAATCATGCATCATCTTACGCTTAGCATCTAGACTGCGCCTGCGGATCTCCAGCTCTTTCATTTCAATAGCTAACTCTTCGTCGTGTACTTCCTTAGCTAACTGCCGACGCTGATCCTTTCGCGATTTGACTGCATTAGAACTTACACTACCGGCGTCATCTAACCTAGGAGGACGGTGCTGGTTAGAAATTAAGGTAGCGGAAGTGACAGATAAATTATTACAATCTTCAATGGAATGAGATGAGAGCATAGGAAAACACATAGAATCATGAAAATGCGAGTTAGAAAATTCAGTACTAGGGAGTTCAGGAATGGGAACGGAGTTCAGGGTAACGTCATTCAAACAGTTAGACGACTTGCCAGATCTGGTTCTAGGCATATTTGAAGATGAGATATTCTCCGTCGTGTGAACAAAATGTCGAGCCAAAAATCCAGCGATGATCGAAGGATTCTCCACGAGATAAAGGTAATTGAGTACTGTTGTTTCTTATTGAGAATCAAGGAATTCCCCAATATGGAGTTACGCGCAAAATCCCAGATATTTCAGAACCAACGAGGATTTGTCAACAAAAGCGGTACTATATTGAGGCAATCAAAATAACTGAAAAACATACCTCAATTATTGGGTTAACCGGGTTAGATCCGGGTCAATATCAAAAACAGTATCGAGCACGTATCACGTTACGCACACGAGTCCAAACCAAAAATGGCGCAGATAAAATGGAGTCAAATTATTCAAAGAGAAAGAGTAAAACAAAAGTGCAGTAGGAAACAAGGAAAAATAGGAAAGTGTTTGGATTTCACAATTCACATGAAATATTACACATAGATATTGGAAGGTGAAAGGATCCAACACCGCCCCCCAAAGCCACCTTGGCTTTCTAACTATTATTACCTTCCAAAAACTATACTCGGCGTATATCTCGTTTAAGCTTTCCATCTGCAGTGCGATGCAATACTTTACGCAAATGTCCGTCTGCATCCGATATGATAGTACTTTTTCAAGAACCGCGCGATGCATTCTCGTTCTGGCAGAGAACATAGTCACCGACAACAAAACCACTCCTGTAATGCTGTTAGTTAAATCAGGACCAGATGAAGATAGACGCTTGGTACCGACAACAACCGGAGACAGAGGACCCGCTTTCTTCGAATTCGCCGGCGATGCTGAAGACATTGCTTTCACACAGGAAACAGCAACATCATCGTCACTCGAATCAGTGTCCGAACTGGACGCGGCAGCACGCTTCGATCCAACGGCAACAGTTAACGGAGAACCTTTGGCTATCGGGGGCGTCGCTTTCGTGGACAACGCTGCAACCTTTGCATTTCCTGCAGCAACCACTGGAACATCATCGTTCCTCGAATCAGAATTTGACGTAGCATTACGTTTCGAACCGGAACCAGATAAACAAGCACTCTTACCAATCACGTTGACTTTCGATATTATATGTTTATCTTGTAAGGACATGGACAGTGTACTGCGATCGCGATTCTCGAAAAATTTACTTTCAAACAATTTCGAGATATCCTCGTTTATGTCTCTTTGGGTGTTGAGGCAATTTATCGACGCTCTATGCTCGACTGTCGACGTAGGACCAATAATTGTCCATCCCAATGGTGTCAAATGTGCGAATGGTTGTTTTGGCTTACCGAGCCGCTGCTGTAATACCCAGTGTACTTTTGGAACATTAACTCCCAATAAAATACGAACAGTTTTATCCGGAATGCGAGTTAACTTGACGTCTGATAAGTGACTCAATTGCGTCAATAATGATTTTTCGGGAATTGTCACCTTTTCAACGGGAAGAGAATCCTTCACGTACGCCTGATCAACATCAACTTTGGTGCCATCATACAGAGATTGAATGACAAATGACGTGATGGCAGTTTTTTGCTTGCGTGTAGCATGCACTGAGGTAATGTCAACATAGGCTGGCGCACCTGACAGCCCTAATTCCTCAGCTAAGTCAGCTGTCACCAATGTCGCATCCGACCCGTTATCCAGAAGTGCATTCGTAAGAACTACTCCGTTCGGACCTACTACCCTTACTGCAATGATGGACAAGAAACTGCTACATCTTTGAGTGCTTGTCGAATTAATCTTCATTGCGTATTCACGCTGAACGGTACGATGTAAGAGCAGGTGATGTTTACCCTTACAACCATCTTTCCCACATCCAGAAGCTTGTTTGCAGTCAGCTGCTATGTGGTTTGCTTGAAAGCAGTTGAAGCAGAGTTTAGACATTTTAAGTCTGTTAATCCTTTCAGCATAAGACAGACTGCCGAACGATGTACAATTTTGTAACGCATGTGTCATGGAGCACTGTGGGCATCGCGATGTCTCAGTTGTTGAAGTGACATTCAATCGAATTCTTCGAGTATTCGCATGTGTCAGTGGACCAGCCTTCGCTTCACGCCCACTAGCTAAAGCACCGAAACAGCTAGTAGCCATTGAGACTTGTCTCTCCAAGAAACGAACTAAGTCCCCAAAGGTGGGCTCTCCGTCAAATCGAATGATTTCATCAACGCACTCAGCCCACTTGTAACGCAAATGTTTGGGTAAGCGCTCGACAATTAACTTCAAATTTGTCGTATTGTTTAGTTCGCTCAAGCGATTCAACTGTCCAAGAGCAAGCTCGCAATTGCGCAGTCTGCGTGTCAGGTTTCGAAGCGAACCGATGTCATTCTGATTAATGATGTCGCCATTGAGAATCTCTTTCAAAAATGACTGGACGATATCATGTGGGCGACCGAATTCCGTCTTAAGGATGCGTCGGGCTTGACAATATCCTTCGCTATCCGGGAGGTAAATACAATGTTCAATTGCGCTCTTCGCATCGCCAACGCAATAATGTAGCAAGTACATCAACTTGCGATTTTCGCTAGTTACGCGGTCATCGACAGTCAGTTCAAAGGCTTTGATAAATTTGCAGAAATCTGTTGGATTGCCATCGAACCTTTCAATGTCTATCTTAGGCAATCCGTCAACATGCGTATCATAGTTTCGCCTCGAGCCCGCTGCATTCATCGGAGCCTCACGCAACATCGAACTAACGGAAACCGGACTCCCAACCATAGTTTGTCGTAAGGGGCAGATTTTTTCTTCACGCATCACAAAAGAGTCTCGGCCGATATCACACTTATCATCTTCGTCGGACGAATCGAAATCATGCATCATCTTACGCTTAGCATCTAGACTGCGCCTGCGGATCTCCAGCTCTTTCATTTCAATAGCTAACTCTTCGTCGTGTACTTCCTTAGCTAACTGCCGACGCTGATCCTTTCGCGATTTGACTGCATTAGAACTTACACTACCGGCGTCATCTAACCTAGGAGGACGGTGCTGGTTAGAAATTAAGGTAGCGGAAGTGACAGATAAATTATTACAATCTTCAATGGAATGAGATGAGAGCATAGGAAAACACATAGAATCATGAAAATGCGAGTTAGAAAATTCAGTACTAGGGAGTTCAGGAATGGGAACGGAGTTCAGGGTAACGTCATTCAAACAGTTAGACGACTTGCCAGATCTGGTTCTAGGCATATTTGAAGATGAGATATTCTCCGTCGTGTGAACAAAATGTCGAGCCAAAAATCCAGCGATGATCGAAGGATTCTCCACGAGATAAAGGTAATTGAGTACTGTTGTTTCTTATTGAGAATCAAGGAATTCCCCAATATGGAGTTACGCGCAAAATCCCAGATATTTCAGAACCAACGAGGATTTGTCAACAAAAGCGGTACTATATTGAGGCAATCAAAATAACTGAAAAACATACCTCAATTATTGGGTTAACCGGGTTAGATCCGGATCAATATCAAAAACAATATCGTGTACGTACCAAGTTACGTACACGAGTCAAAACAAAAATGGCGCAGATAAAATGGAGTCAAATTATTCAAAGAGAAAGAGTAAAACAAAAGTGCAGTAGGAAACAAGGAAAAATAGGAAAGTGTTTGGATTTCACAATTCACATGAAATATTACACATAGATATTGGAAGGTGAAAGGATCCAACAACACCCCCATATTAGTTTCAATCTGTGAGCTCGCAGTCGTCTTTTTACAGTCTCTAGGTTCAATTCTGCATACATGACAGATATAGCATACTCCTGGCATTTCATTTTTATTGATAATTGCAATAACATCAGCAGTCAGGGTAACATCACACTTCATATGAACTTTATCGTGACAAATAAAACAACTAGCGTGTCGGGCATTGTGACTTACCGCCTTTCGACAAATTTTGCACACGTGACCGCCTTCACTGGGCTTCGCTCGTAAGGTCATGACGCCGGGGTGAAAAGATTTATCGATCGATCTGTGTGGTAAACGGGTGTGCGCGCGTTGGCACGTATGAAACGAAGTCGGGTCCGAAGCGGATTTAAGGTTGTTGGAAGTGGGAGTGAATAATCTCGCCACAGGAAAGGTGGGTAACGAAATTCGTCGTAGCTCCTTCAGATTGGATCCGATTTTCCGGTCCAATGTGTCAAGCGAAGTGCGAAAGCGAGCTCTTTCGAATGGTGGCAAACTCAATCCAATATTCAGTGTTGCACACAAACTTGCCCGAGTAGGTCTAGTTTGGTTCAAAATGTAGAAAACTGATTTTTCTAAGATTGCTTGTTCTGCCTCCGAAAATGGTATGAACACAATGCTTGTGTTAATAGGAGTCCAAAAAGGTAAAAATTATTCAGATAGGACGAGATGGGAATGAAGTAGATCCAAAAACGCAAGAGCACAGAAATAAGGCGACCCCGCACAGCACACCCTTGACCAGGAAATTGGTACACGAGCAGTTAAATAGACAAAAAGACAGATTGACAATCTCCTACGTATAGCGAAAATATATGTGATACGTTGACATTAAAAGCAATCAGCATTGAAACAATATCCCCAAGTTGTGCTGCCGTTAACTTGATTGCACCTTTGCAATCATAAATTGCAACAGTCTAGATGTGTTTTGTGATTACTTGAACGAGATAAATGCTCGGATTAGTTAACAGAAAGTGGAATTTTTCACGGGTGCACTTTTCGTTGTAAGCTGCTCGGCTCAGAATACGACATGGCTGTCAAAGCTGCACTTCAACTCATCCTAAACACGTATTCGGATCAATAGCGTCGGTCAAGGAATTATGATTAAACAGTTATTACTCTACCATCCTACAGGATTAAGATATCACAAAAAAAATCTTCCAAAAAATGAGCTTTTGTGAAGCGACGATCTAGAAAGGTATCGTGCACATCAACAAGCCCTACGGTAAGTTATCGACCATGTATAACCTGTGAGTTTCAAAAGGCGCCAATTAAACGGTGAAATATACCACGAAAACCGAGAAAACCTCCGAGCCACGGTAGGTATAGCGTCTGTAAAAGGCGTTAAGTAGAATGTTAAACAAATCGTCGATATGGGTGAATTTTAAAAATGATAAATCTCACAGACCGGCCTTAGTACACCCCAAAGATTTAATAAAATTAGTATATCTACTAATTGTGTTTATAGCATCAAGTTCAAAGTTGGTTCTGAAGGGTACATAGGATAGAGCTAGGGTAATTCATCCTCGGATTGAGGAGTAAAAGAATCGCATACGTTTATCGACACAGCAACGTACCAATAGAAATTAAATTTAATGAGTGCTAGTGTCTATTGACCTTGACAGTATTCGCACCGCGCTGAATGTTGGCAAATAGATCTGGTGTTTGTTCACGAGACCTGAAATCTATAAGATTTCAGTAGGCTGTTTATTCGTAAGACCGATTAATGATAGTGCATAGAGAGCTATTTAATTACGGTCCAAGATCTGGCCATCACTCTTGATCCGATAAAGGCTCTTTGTCAGAGGCTAAACGGTACCCAGAAACTGCTCTAATTGGCTGCTTGCAAATTTCATTATCATGGCTATGATTAAGCGATATGTCTCAAACATTATCCAATAGATTCGGGAAGTTCAGGTGAAAGTTGTATCGTCTTAAATGGATTTGGAAATGATAGCGAGCTGCATTCGGAAACAACCAGCAGTCTCAAAGTGATGTTCTCTTTTTCATCGCTCTAGCCTCGAGCGACTTGTACGTACATTAACTCACGTTCAGTAGTCGACTGTGCTGTGTTTTACTTAGACCCCGGCTTTGAATTTCATAATTCAGCCGCAGTTTGAGTTTGTAATAATTACCTCTCCAAAATTCCATCTGAGTTTTAAATATTTACAATCCAACAGACTGCATTCTTTGTGCTAGCTTCAATAACCTCTTTCGTGTTTTAACATTTTGATTGAGACTACAAATGTTCATTGTTACTCGCATGCAAAGACTACAGAAATAAATCAACGAAGCTCCGTAAAAACTGCTTTTCAATAAATCTTTAC
>JACCGJ010009768.1:0-13109 GCA_013407085.1 Atriophallophorus winterbourni | reverse complement strand
TGTGGAAGTTAAAAAAAGTCATGCGATTGGGATCTACATCGATGGTCGACATCAACCGAAGGAGGTCAACAACCATGTTTTAAATCCAACTGATGCTGAAAATTGGACGGTGCATGTATTTGTTAATAAACTCTATTGCTCTAGGATGTTTTAATTACCGTGCCAGACAATTCAAGAATACATAGTCTAGATTCTTATAGCTGTACAACACCATAGAATATTCGTATAAGGTCATTAATATAGAAAAATGACGGGATTAGGAAGATCGAAAGTTTTTGTAGTTAGAAAAATGTCACGTATTGTCTCGGTATGACGGAAAATGATTCGTTAGGATAACTTTCTTGTGAAGTTGCTCAATTAAGTTATATAAACAGGTTGTAGGGTGTAATTACTAAGCATAAATATATCCTGGTTGTTTCTGAAAATCGTTTTACTAGATGATTGTACAACGTTGGACGCTAATGAGTTCCATATTAAATATACGCTCACCGAAAAGAAGAACTGACGGGTGTTCCGGCGAGAATGTGGTATATCCAATGTCAGAGTGTTAGTGCGTGCCTTATGGTTAAGTAGATGCCTCAGATGATGAATCTTTGAGTTCAGTATTTCATAGGTAAGAATTAAATCCAAATTAAGATGCACCAGTTAATTCTCGTCGGGAAGTTCCCGAAGACAGCCCAACATTTTAATTGCCCCTCTCGAGAAGCTTGATAGCTTTGGAGATCACGATAGGTCACAAGTTTGTTGTTTCTGCCATAACGTCTTTTTAAGTCTCCCATTACTCCCGGACACGTATATTAGATAGACGAAGCGGTCATTTTCGCCGTATCTTTGCCGTACAATTTTAACGGTTACTCTGGCCGCTTGTTCACGGCATCAAGTCGGTTTTGGTACATTATCAGACCGATGTAGATTGTATGGCCTGTGCGCGATAAAAGCCCCACGTCCGTGGATTTCTAGTGATCTATCTGTTCACTGAAGATTTACCGTGCGTCAGTGCTACTAGCTCTTGCAAATCTTATAATCCTGCGATGGCACTCAGGTGGCTTGTTAGCTATATTACACATTGTTGCTTCCTTACAATCATCACCTTGAAAGAATTTGTCGGCTTTTCCTTTGGGGTAGTCTGGTAAGAGGAATTTTCGTGTACCTTTTGGTTGTTGCTCATCTTTGGCGGTATTAAATAGTGGTTCTATCAAAATCTTTCTCAAATCCTACAAACATCATGTATAGTGCTATTCAATGACTTACTCGGTGGCGATTTGCAGCATAGCAATCTGGCCTGTACGTAATCTGTCTTTCCTTAATCCTACCCGCTCAGATTTTGCTCTCTAATCCTAGATCTTTTTGAGCGTTTCCGGGATTATTCTGAGCGCGTTGCTGTAAAGCGTCGAATGCCGCATACGTGCTTTCGTATACAAAACAATATGGTGGATGAAAATAAACATAATTGCATTTTTTGTTGCTCACTACGATCTAGCTGAATCACGAATGTGCAATCGTGCAGCAGTTCTGTTCTGTGCGGCTAACATCGTGCTAAATTGATTGGCTAACGGTAGTGAGCTGCATGCTGAAACAGTCTGGAGTCTCACTACCATTTCCTGTTCTTTTTTCTTCATATTTGTCTAGGTCTGGGCAACCTGACAGTATCTTAGCCCACGTGCAGTCTCTGACTGTACAGCACTTTGCCTGCATCAGGCTTGTGCTTTCATACATACATACAGCTGAATCAAAACTGAAGCATATTTTGTTGTTTTATTCCTCTGCATTTACAAAATATGAAATCATCTGACTGAAGCGTATCTCATGTGTAATATTTTTATGTTCATCGTTCTGGAATCGGGTTGTATAATCAATTACACGCGGTAAAGAGGTTCAGATTCAAATGAAAAATTCATCATCATCAGAGACAGCATTACACCGGTAGCATGTTCCGAATGCTTAACTGCCAAACAACCATGAAAAAGTAAAATCCTAAAAGATGGGGAAGGGTGGGACTTAAATTGCTACGGATTCTATAGAAGAGTAAGCACAAGCAAACTGGGAAGAGGTGCCTACAGCTCGAATGGAACATGCATTCAAACAAGTTTCGTGAACGAATAGAGCGACATCAGCATGGCAGATTCCTTGCGGCTTTCACTGTCATGCATCATAACAAGATTTCATTGTCACTGTATAAGGTTAAGCAAGCACTCCAGGTAGATGCTTGGTGCAACACCACCACTGAACACGGTTTCAGGACATATCCTGAAGCCTAAATAACCATTGCGATATCTTATCATGGTGACCCCAGCCTGGAAGACGTACTGTGCCAACTTTGTAAAGGTTACTAGGAAGGATTTTTAGCTGACTATGACACGGGACATGAGGTTTGCGCCAATCGGGATGTGGCGCCGAAAAATGTCTCCGTTTCAGAAGTCTGTGATCGGGCAACCATGAAACGTGACCTAACCAGCGTAACCTATGCAGGTTGATCTGCTTCTCTATACGAACGCTACTACCGAAAAAATTAATTCGGAGAGCATCGGTGCGTATGCGATTGTAACAGCTAACTCCTAGAATGTTGCGGAGACATCGGTTGTCATGTACTTGGAGACGCTGAATGTTTTCTTTACGTAAGGTCCAAGTTTCGCACCCGTATAGTAATACAGCCCGAACGGTCTCTTTGTAGACTCTACCTTTGAGTAACAGAGACAGTCCTTTCTGGCGCCAGAGGTTGCGGAATGCTACGGTCGCTTTAGAAATGCGTGCCGAGTCGACGTCATCTAACGATGCAGAATTATTGATACAATTACCGAAATACGTAAAACGATCTACAATTTCAAGCGCCTGATTGTCAAGTAATACAGTGCTGTTTGATAATTCGTTGTCCTGCAGCAGTTGAGCTTTGAACAAGACCAACCTAGGATGGGATATCTTCGTCTGATCGAGTTTATATAGGCAATACTGCTTTGATGTAAGTACGGCGTTCAAAAGCGAGATGTGAACATTGAGTAAAAGTGTATGGGATGTGAGCTAACTTTTTATTAAATTATAAAAGCTGTCCAGGCTGATCCTAAGTAATTCAAACAACTGCATCTATGGATGCTTGCGATGGACGTTTGCTGCTACTAGATGGTGAGCGAAATTCAAGCAGGTATCAGGCAAAGTGTTGCACCTTCGTAAAATAGTTCGTAGACATTTACACCCTTTGTCGGATACCACATTCGTTTGAAGCGATGTGGATTATGGGAGCAGCGCATACTGGTCGCTTCCCGCTGTGATGCTTCACTTACACGCGCATCGATCTATGGAGGTGACCTTTCGATCCAAGTTCACTGCCATGCATCTTAACACAAGTTACTCGTGTCTACTTGACAAGCTTTATAAGTCCAATCTGATGGACGTGGACCCCGCGCCTTCACTCTCGATTCATTGCCTACGGAGCGAAGCTGCTCTTATGGTGAAAGTGATTATAACTGTGCAATCGATATGCGAAACCTCGATTGGACTCATAGAGTGTTTGTCCCCCTGAGATACAATGTATCTACATTTTGTTTTCCTTTTTACTTGTTATTTGTGTTTTGGATATACCCGTTTTCCTTCTCTCTAGTGAATGCTTCTTAACGCAAGCGCTGCACTATGTCACTTGAAACGGGTATTGCTTTTTCTGTCACATTTTCATTCATCGTTTTTTGTGCTATTTGATTATTGTGTCACTGCTTGTTGCGACGAACAGTGTGCCAAATGCATTTTCTCAACGGCAAATTCGCTTGATCCCACATTGATTTCGTTTACTTACTCTGATATTCTATTCGAATGTATTGGAATGCTATCTATTGACGCACAATGTCATTGTTTATTGTTTGCACAAGGGGCGTCGTCTCGTTAATATCCTATCCTGCCACCCTTTAGTCTAATTACATTGCTGGTTGCACCTACCCGCTATTGTTGCCAAGCTATGATGTCTCGGAACCTTATGATGCATTGAATCTTCTAAATGGAAGTTGACTTCCGCTTTGCTTTCAGGACACGAAACGTTGGCATGATGGCCTTTTGGAAGCCGAACGGCTAGACCGTCAAATCACGCTGGCCATGAATCACACCAATCATACGCGAAGAAGGCACCGACCAGTTGACTCGGCGGTGCAACCGCCGTCAACCTCGGGCACCGCGGATGAACGGTAAGTCAGTTTGTTCCTGACGTTAATTGAGTGGTCTGTTTTTTCGCAATTTTCCACAACTATTATATCTGGAGTGTGATACAACGCCAACTAACTTCAAACGCAAGTGCGGATATCTGTTTTTGTTTTTGTATATTTATATTCGTTTATTGAGCGAAAGTATTCATGACTTTTGATCAAGTAACGATTGATCCCTTTGAGGTTCGTAGCGAACACTGATTAACGGGTGTTTTTGCTTTATTGGCTTCATGGAAATCAGGTTAGCAGCGCCAGGAAAGTATGTTCATCTGTAGTGTATGGATGATAGAGAACCCAACGAGCTGTTGTTGGCCTCCGGTCGATGTCGACCATAAATGTGCATCACAATCGCATGAAATTTCATGTTCTATCGCTTTTTGAATGACCAAACAGTCCGATTCAGGAGGAACAATCTCTCCCGCAGCGCTTGCAACGACAGTCAGAACTCGGTTGCAGGGCGTCAGTTGCACGCCGGCGGCGTGATGTGCGTTCAGCTGCCATACTGATGTCGCTCTACTCGTTCACGAAACTTGTTTGAATGCTTGTTCCATTCGAGGTGTAGGCACCTGTACCCAGTTTGTTTGTGCTTACTCTTCTATAGAATCCGTGGCTATTCAAGTGCCACCCTTCCACATCTTTTAGGATGTTACTTTTTCATGGTTTTGTGGCAGTTAAGCATTCGGTACGCGCTACCGGTGTAACGCTGTTTGTGATGATGATGATGATGAACATTTTGCTGCCAGACTCTGTGTTCGCAGGTGTTTATGATCGTTCCGGTGCTAGCTTTAGTAGTAGAGTGGGGTAGTGGAAACCCCATCCTTTTTCTGTAATACGATTCGAATGCATTTTTCTAAACATGTTGTCTACTTATTTCGCTTCTCTACCACCCACACATGAATTACATGCATATTACGTCCCTGCTCATTTTCGATTTATATAGTGTTCAAAAACCTGCGGAAAATCCCATCGCGCCACCCACTTCCCATTCCGATTTCACTTCTGCTCTTTACCGAACCAGTAGTCCACCAACTAACCGACGCTCCTCGCTGCGCATGCTGCTGCACGCTGCCGCCGCGGCTGGCGACTCGCGAACCATTTCTTGTTTTTCACGCCTAAAAACCCCGCCACGTTACGCTTCCCGAGCCGTGATCAACGACATGTACATGCGTAAAATATGCATGGACAGTGTCGAGAAGTACAAGAAAACCGCAAACGAGATTTATTGGGCCAATGTGGAACGTATGCAAGCCAGGCAACGCCAATTGCTCTCGGATTCGGACAAATCCTCTTCGGGTGACGCGGCTAAAGCGGATGATCATTTAGAACCAGGCGAAGTCCCGTTGAACGATAAACCTCACGGTCGTCTGCCAACGTTTCATCGGCCGCTTTCTCCCGCAGATTCCGTCTCATCTTCATCCTCCTCCTCGTTGGAACTGGTCGGAATTGAACAAACTGTTTCCGACCGGAATGTGTCGACAGTTAGCAGCCCCGTGGGCGAAGAAACAAAACTGACCACTGGTGATGTGGACAGTGGACTTGGTGGTTCCGACGATACGGGGCCGTTGGAGCATAATGCCGCTTCTTCTTCCAACACGACCAAAGCGTCGCATAACGTGGATGTTTACTTGGATGATAATGCTGGCACGGATGCTAATCTGAGTAATGCGTCATGTAAGTCGTTCAAGTTCACGTTCAGAATGCTCCTGCTAAAATTGTTCGATCACGTATGGCCTTTGTGTGTTTAGAACGAACACATCCGCATCAGTGTTCAGCTCTTTTTCAATTGGTCAATCGCTGTGATTGCAACATCACGTTTCTATATTTCATTCAATCACTGTTTCTTCACTATCTATTGGTCTATCTGTTCATCCATCCATCCATCCATCCATCCATCCATCTATCTATCTATCTATCTATCTATCTATCTATCATCAATCTATCTGTCTGTCTGTCTATCTATCTCGCTATCTGTCTGTCTGTCTGTTAATCTATCTATCTATCTATCTATCTATCTATCTATCTATCTATCTATCTATCTATCTATCTATCTATCTATCTATCCCTCTATCTATCTATCTATCTATCTATCTATCTATCTATCTATCTATCTATCTATCTATCTATCTATCTATCTGTCTGTCTGTCTGTCTGTCTGTCTGTCTATCTATCGATCATTATATATCTATCTATCTATCCGTCGATCGATGAATCTTCACTTTCCACTGTTTCATCAGACACGAAATTCCTTTCAATAATCAGCTCAGTTGATTGCCAAATAACATATCGGAGCACACCGTGTATTTGAAACTCATTGTTCAGTCATTTGGAAACCAGGTTAAAGATTGTTGTGCGATTCCGCATTTTGCGCTCTCCACACTCTGGTCGAGCGCTGTCCTGATTCAAATTCCTTAATTTTTCCATTGAGATAATCCATGAGACAATCCGTCTGACTGTCGCGTAGGGCGTCACCTCATTTCTCACATCGTTGCTTCTGTTGGGGACTACGCCCAACCGACGATTAGAGATTACCAAAGTTTTCTCATCTTTGCGGAGTTTAATCCTTAGGGAGAACGCTCTGTCTGGGATTTAGGTTGATAGATAATTCTCTTTGACTTTTTTTTCAATTTTTTCTCCCTATGACAAGCAAACGAGCATCACGGTTCTATCTTTGTATCTTGTTCGTCGCCTTTATATCTGGAGGCGGTACCACCTCATTTCATCTTTTTCAGACAGGTCTGATTAATGGTTTGTGTTAGTCCCACCCGAAGCGTATAATATGCACTGCTGATGAGTTCAAATAAGAGCGAAACTCGAGTCCCGTGCTTCAATTATGGATCGTCGTGATCAACTGTGTGAATAGTTCGATGGGCTTTGCGCGGATTAGTAGTCACAAACATAATCTACATAATCTCCGAAAATCGCTAAAATAATATTCTACCTTCTTGTCTAAACGTGCATAGATTGAACGACCTTGACAATGGTAATGTTTTCTGAGTGAAGCTGACACTATATTTTTCAATTGCTTTTCTACCTTCCTTCAGTATAAGCTTATTTCATAGCTTAGAAGTAGGTCCGCTAACGAAGTTGTCTATTTGAGCTTACCGGTCACTACGCCTCAATCAATAACCGCAATTGTTTTCACTGCAAATAAGACGACTTTCTTTCGATCTACGATAATGCGACGCTTAGACCACCTGCCATTAATATCTGCGATCGTCTACCAGCCTCAGTGACATTCGCTGTAGGATCTCTTAGGCGATTTGTTACCCTTCGAAGATTTATTTGATCGTCGTCACACTCTACTTCATCACTCATTTGCCGTCTCGAAACTAAAGCAATCTGTTCTGACCATTACAAAACAATAGTAATCAAGCGCACGCGGATTCTGATCTTACTGTCCCTACCTGATGAGTTCAAACAGCATGTAACCGGCCGTAGGGTGTGATGGAAATGCATGCAAATGAATATTTTGGTGAATAGTAATCTTAATTTATTATTCACAATTCGCGATTAATATATGCATCCGTGTAATCGTTTCTTGCCGTCATTGCTACATGTGCTCGTTAGTGTATAATCGTTCGATTACAGTTCCCGATGGTAACTCGCGCTCGTTGAAATCGATCCTTCGCAAATCTCATGGCAAGGCACCATCAGAGCCGAATGACTCTTCCACCGAGCAGTCGTCCTCTCGGTCGGTTCGCTTTCATCCACTTGCTCTGTTGCTTGACGCGGCCTTGGAGGGTGACCTTGAACTAGTTAAAGAAGTTGTATCTCTGGTGAGTTGAGACTTGTTATCTGGGCGGTGACTCTGGCAATTCCTTTTATTAAGATACGTGAAAATTATGGTAAATATATGGTGCGTTAATATGTTAACGGGTGTATTTTTTGTGGAAACTCAGTTTCTCTCCTCGATGATAAACATGACACCGTTTATTGTAGCATTAAAACCGATCGAGACTTGTACGTGATCTGTATCACTCCGCAACATTGAACGGCATTGAAACGATAAATGCCCGGTGATAGCTGTATGTTTTTTTCAGGCTGATTTAATTATTAATTAATCATTCTTTCTTGTCACCAGTGGATTTCACGAAGGACCAACCTTTCAGTACATGCGTGTAGGGCAGCCATGTACCGCATCAAGTCTTGAGACTATGCTGTACTGTGTGCTGCAAGTGAAGTATGGTATGACAGCACAAGCCCGATCCAGGCAAAGTGCCGCACAGTCAGAGACTACACGTGGGCTAAGATACTGTCAGGTTGCCCAGGCCTAGACAGATATGAGGAAGAAAAAAGAACACGAAATGATAGTGAGACTCCAGCCTGTTTCAGCATGCAGCTCACTACCTCTGGCCAATCAATTTAGCACGGTGTTAGCCGCACAGCACCAAGTACTGCACGATTGCACATCCGCCTCAGTACCCCAGCTTAAATATATTTTGAAGGAACATTCGTGGATGATACTGACGAGAGGCAATCAACGACGATTGCACACGCAGCAGTCCTCACGTGAACTGATCTACAGATGCCATTGAACGGATATGCAATCCTGCAGCACTTCAACTTCAGTTCAACTGCATAGGAAGTCTGGTGGTTGTTGGGGGTCGGATAGAGAAGGAAATCACCTCCTGAATTGCTGTGGCCTAAACTAAACTTCAGTGCCTCTAGAAGAGACGTGATTTGAGCTTGGGTTTGAAAGAAATGATATATTCCACATCGGAAAGGACAGTATTGCTTTACGGGAGTGAACGTTACACTGTTCGCGCAGAAGATGTTAATAGGTGAAGGGTGGCTCACGTTCGGTGGCAACACCATGTTCGTAACTCTGATTTCAGGCACTTGCCTTCAGACAGCCGTTAACTGACGTCGTTGCTGATTGGGGCACGTCCTGCGCAAGAAACCGGAACGGTTAACACGCCGAGCGCTCTTTTCGTCAGCTGGTACAGACAGGAAAACAGTGGCTCGTGGTCAGCCACTAACATAAAAGAGTGGCTTGAAAATACTCACTTCTGGTTTAGCCAATGTTGGACGGGCGCGCGTACCTAGATGGGGTTCAAGAGAAGGAGGGGTGTTTGACTCGACACATTGGCAACGATGGCAATGAACCGTCATCTGTGGAAAGAGTGCATCATCTATATTCTCCCTGACATTCTTGTTTGATCGCTCATAAACTATAATGAAAAGACGAAAAATGAATTAAAAAACGATGTGTAAATGGACAAAAAAATTCACTTTTCATTTTAGACTGTTCCCCACCCGTATTGTACATTTCATTGTTTCTGTTGATAGATAGATAGATAGATAGATAGATAGATAGAGAGAGAGATAGATAGATAGATAGATAGATAGATAGATAGATAGATAGATAGATAGATAGATAGATAGATAGATAGATAGATAGATAGATAGATAGATAGATAGATATGCTAACACCGAGCTAAATTGATTTGCCACCGGTAGTGAGCTGCGTACGAATATACGCTAGAGTCAGATTGCTATTTTCCCTTCACATATCTTTTTAAGTCTGGGCAATCTGACTGTGCGGCTTGTGATTTCATATGTACAGACCCCATCTCCAGCTATTTGGGTCTCTGTTAGACTTTTCTTTAAAGCAATTAAACGTCTCTACCTCCTCACTGATTTCTATACTTTTCAATCATTTTAGTATTATTCTAGGCCCACCGGTTTATGCAGATTTCATTTTCTTAATCTTGTTACGATTGCGAATAACCCTCTTTTGTAGCATCTAATCTTATGGTAATACAAATTATCGGAAAGCTCTGATCATCCATCGAACTTCCAAAGTAATAGCTACCTCCTATTTAACAATGACAGTCTCCCTGTTTTTCAAGTTTGACTGAATTCGATTAATTCTGTGATTTGCTGTAATTTTTAACGCATTAAATTTTTGTCATAATCGATTTTATGAATGTTTTAAGCGTCTGCTGCCTGTCGAAAAGTGAAACAATTCCCACCCACTGTTCCCACCCCGTTCTGACACTAGTGTATGTCAGTTTCACAATGACGACTGTCATATAGAATGTAGAATCGGTCGGGAATTGCTTATTGTATAACAAAAAATCCCACCTGACTCAGTTAACTCGTGGGTGAACAGATTGAGTAGGTCACCCAGGGGTGGAAAAGTATGACGGACGACATATGTTATAAGGATTTCCCATGCTGCCTTTAGAGTTCACAGATGTTTTGGCAGTTGTCACGTGGTTGCGTAACAATAACTCTGAGGTGTAACTTGTGCTCCATCTGAACCGTGGCTGTTGCACTTGTGAGTCCGTCGGCCAACAACTGATGATATATCTTTAAATCAGTAACGACATACCTCATGCGACCATTCTTCATTTTAATCTACTTGCCATAAAATTCCACGAGAGTATTTCGACATGCGTCTACAAATCCAGGGAAACCGTTGTCCAACATTTGATGATAGGCTCTTTGATCGAAACCAGCAACCTCCTGATGTGCCACGACCCGTGATCGACAGTTAAATGTATTCCCTACGGTCTTTGAATGTGCAGATTAATCGTTTCCCAAATGATTATTTTCGCTTCTCTGATCTTATTGGTCTACTGTCCTCTATTCGGCTGGTTTATTAGTGTTCCGACCCATTGATTTCGTCCATAGTAGCTCCCGTTCTGTCTGCATGCATGAGATCACAAGCCTGGTCCATGAAAAGTCCCACACTGTCATAGAATACACGTTGTCTAAAATGCTGTTAGTTTACCCAGTCCTATTCAGGAAAGTGGAAATAGCAGTGAGACTCCAGTGTGTTTTCGCATGCAGCTCTCTACCGGTGGCAAATGAATTTAGCACGAAGCGCAGCATCAAAGTGCTTCAAGATTGCACATGTGCTCTGTCTGGTGATTGAGCTCTACTATTTCTAGTTTTAGTTTCTATCGGCTGAACTTACTTCATTTAAGAACACCTAAACGAACGGCTCCGCTGATCAAGCCATCACCGACCCTAGTATTCCGTTTGTTCTCTACAGCAATATCCATACTTGTATTTGTACAACCACAGCTGACCATGTTTTCCCGAAGAGGAAGTTTTCGTATGGGCACTTCACACGCTTTTTTGTTGCTTTTACCCCCTCGTTTCGATAAAATATCCCCGCTTCACTTTACTTACTAAGAAAAAAAGCCCACGTTGTCGTTCAAGGCTTGCGTCCGTACTGGGGTAACCGTTCGTTTTTTGCATTTTTATCATCTACACCCAAACGGCTATCACACACCACTAGGTGTGCCAGTCGACATTTTAACCGACAAAATGCGACACGAAAAGCGATCGATTTCGAATCATTTTCAATACTAAAAAAGTCTTTTTTCTTGCGTCTAAATTCTGACAAAAGTTGGGAAATTGATCGTGATCGGAAGCCGGTCGCCTTGCTGTTTGAATTCTGTTCGTTTTTGCGACTTCCTGCAGTACAACTCCCAGTTATCCCGAGGCAAATGCTGGTTGGTGGAGGATATTCGATTTCTGATCTTGACACGGCCTGTTTTTTCCAAGTCCTCTCCCAACGTTGTTCAACCTTTTTCATTTCGTTTAATTGTGTTTTAGCTTTTTATGGATCAACCGGATCCTGTGAAATTAGTTAAGTTTTCGAGAAGGCTTAAATTACACCTATCTTCTATCAGCATTTTCACGTACTTCTGTTTTATTTTCCTACTTTCAAACGCTTTCTATTCTGCTATGATCTTACTTCCTCCATGCAGGTGTCCGATGTCTCGGAGCCGAACGATGAAGGTATCACCGCGTTGCACAACGCAGTGTGTGCTGGTCGCACCGAGATCGCGGAATTCCTCGTTCGGATAGCTGGCGCAGACGTGAATGCTGGGGACACGGACGGCTGGACACCGTTGCATTGTGCCGCCTCGTGTGGCAATTTACCGCTTGCCAGACTACTCGTGGAGCATGGTGCCTCACTGCATGCGCGAACCCTGTCGGATCAAGAGACTCCTTTGGAGAAGTGTGATCAGGGTGACGAGGAAGCTGAATGTGAAGAGTATTTGTTCTGTAAGCGAATCGATAAAATGTTTAAATGACCGTCGTAATCCTACTTTACGACCCATGTTTTAGATATCGCTCATTTATCAGACCACTGAGGGCCATAAGCCTTGTTTTTATCCATGGTACAACGCATTAGATTCGCTGAAAAACGTGGTAATCTGTTCAGGTTATTCTTCAAAACTTGCTGGTATCCATGTTTCACCATGGTGTGGTGGAAATAAGGATTAATCCTCGTTTAAAGTGGAAATGATTATAAGTGATGGGGATGTGAGCACCACAATATATAGGATTAATCCTTTCCTTTTCCTTTTGTGCGGCTATCTTCTCCTGGAGGATGAGTTGGCTTCAATGACGATTCTTGAGAATTTGGGTACAAAGCAGCGTCCCTAGCACCACTCAGCGTTTGTTCGAGTCAGTTTCTCTAGCCTTTGCACAACCAAGTGCGACCTGCAAGGCAGCAGAGAGTTGCCAGAAAGAGGTGGTGTGCACCAACTAACCGTCTACCAGACTCTGTTCTAGATTTTTCCTCAGGGTGTATGTAGGAAAGCACAGCCCATCCAGGCAAAGGGGTTGCCGCCCATTCATAGACTTCACGTGGGCCTGAATACTGTCAGTTGCCCCGGCCTCAGGGTTTTCTCCCGAAGCCTTTCCCGCGATCGTTAATAACCACAAGGCAGCGGAGGTTTAAAATCAGGGTTTTCCTTCCCTTAGATGTAATGCCCTCCCAGGCTAACGAGCTCCATCTGCCCGAAGCAAACTGGTTTTCAGGCGTCAGTCACTCGCCTTCGCCCCTTCTCCGGTTGGTAGAAGCATTTCCGCCGGGCTCGGTGAGCCACTCGTGCAAGCCAGAGGATGGACTTGATTGTCAGAGGCTATTTGAGACGCGTGCCATATGGGAACATTTTA
>JACCGJ010009758.1:0-23773 GCA_013407085.1 Atriophallophorus winterbourni | reverse complement strand
CACCCATTATCCCCGTCCATAACAATCACTTTTAATTTCGACCCATTATGTACAATATCCTGTGGTTATTTTTAAGCTTGCAGCTATTTTTACCACAATAAACTATTGACTATTGATATTGTACAACAAATTTGCTTCTGGCGCGGGGCAGCTGGACCAAGGCTGTCGATGCAGGCCATGGTGTCGAAGTTATATACTTGGATTTCTCCAAAGCTATTGACCGTGTTAACCATGCTATTTTACTGCAAAAGCTTGGCCTACTTAAAATTGGTAACTCACTCTTGTTCAAAGTAGAATACCATTCCGAAACGCTAAAATCTAACCGGAAGCACAGGACCGGTTTCGAAGTTTTTGCCTCTCATCAGCTATGCGTATCCGCTGGACTCTTCGCGTTTCGAACGAGTATTTGTGTAGACGGATGGCGTAATGTGAACTGAAGTTCTCGTCTACTCGCTACTTTATAAGTAGCTGAAGGGACAGTGATGAGAGGCAAAAACCTCGAAACCAGTCCTGTGCTTCCGGTGAGATTTTAGCGTTTCGGAATGGTATTCTACTTTGAACTATCCTTGGGTTGTAATAACCCTCGCGGCAATACGCCGTTGGATCAGTTGAGGCTTAGTTTAGTCCCTTCAGCTACTTATAAAGTAGCGAGTAGACGAGAACTTCAGTTTATATTGCGCCATCCGTCTACACAAATACTAGTTCGAAACGCGAAGAGTCCAGCGGATACGCATAGCTGACGAGAGGCAAAAACCTCGAAACCGGTCCTGTGCTTCCGGTGAGATTTTAGCGTTTCGGAATGGTATTCCACTTTGAACTATCCTGGGGTTGTAATAACCCTCGCGGGAATACGCCGTTGGATTAGTTGGGGCTTAGTTTAATACACTCTTGTCTTGGTTAGCCGAATTCCTCCGCTCCAGGATACTCCGCGTTCGCGACAGACAATCGCTTTTCGATTGTTTTTTAATACAATGCGGATTAACCCAGGGCTCTGTACTCGGTCCGCGTCTGTTCTTGATGTTCACCAACGACATTGGAGAATGTGTGAACTCACCGTTTCTGATGTTCGCAAATGATATCAAGCTATGGCGCATCCTCTTTCCTTTGAATGATTGTGATGACATGCAAGCTGATCTTACCTCACTTAATAACTGGACAACATCGAACCAGCTCCCTTTCAACCCACGAAAATACCGATCTCTCCGCATTCGTCACTCTGGCGAACCTAGTTACATGCTAGGGGACACCGAACTTTCGGTGAGTATGCTAGAAAAAGACCTCGGCGTATTGGTTCAAATTGATCTTGGGTGCTCAGCTCAATGTTCCCTCGCATCATCAGTCGCCAGTCGCAACGTAGGGCTCCTCAAAAGGGTATTCGGGTCTTTTGACCGCCGCCTCTTTTCCTCGCCCCTACACGCGTACATCAGACCCCACCTGGAATATGCGGTATCCGTTTGGTCTCCATGACTAAAGCGTGACCACAACGTCTTAGAGCAGGCTCAATAGAGGTTCACAAATCTCGTCAAAGGACTCAGTTTACTGATCTATGAAGACCGCCTCCAGCAAGTCAACGTGTTCCCGATCAGTTACCGTCGCATCCAAGGGGATCTGATACTGGTTTTCCAGATCCTTAAGGAGGACAAACATCCGTGTCATGGACTGCTTTTGATGACGCCCAGTTCCGGAACCCGGGGACATGTTTTTAAGCTAGCCCACCAGCCCAGTCGGAAGAACTGCCGTAAATATTTCTTTTCTGTCCGTAACCTTCGTTTTTGAAATGATCTACATGTTTTTGTCGTAACCTACTCATCGCTCTCGATTTAAAAAAAAACAACTTGACGCTTATCTCTATTTTTCTTAACAAGTTAAATACATTCTCGCTTTTTCTTCCTCCCGATACTGCACCCATTTTCCTCTTTCTTTTCAGATACATTTACGGAACCTCGCCGATTTATCTCCCTCTGTATTGACTGTTATGATACATAACCCCATCCTTTACGGAACTTTGGCAATTGACGCCGAACCCGCTGAACTCCACCCGATCACCTGTACTGACTAAACCTTTAAGCTCATACATTTTGTACCATAATATACTATTGACTATTGACTATTAACAAGGTCATATGACACACTTTGAATTTCCCGAGCTTTGTTCAGTTCAGTTCAGTTGCACAGGACAGTAAGTGGTGAACGAGCCAATCGAGCGTCCAGAATTTCTTTCGGTGGAAATCTGCAGAGAAGCAACTACCACTGCCAAAGCGTTTATTCTTATTGTGGTTTGGATATCCTCGACGATCGCGATGCCAAGGGATTATCCGGTTTTATTTAGGAAGCACCACGTAATGAATGATGCTGGAAAGATAATACTTCATTTTTCCTCACCAGTTCAGTTTAGTTTGCACAGGACAGTATGTGGCTAACAAGCTAATCGAGCGTCCAGAATTTCTTTCGGTGGAAAGCTGCAGAGAAGCACCCACCACTTCTTCTTCTTCTGAATCGAAAGCAGAAGGGATAAAATGCCGTTTGAGCTTCATCACAGTAATAGACATGAGGGACTTCTGCTGACACGGCAAACCCTGAGAGTAGAGGAACACCACTATATCACTCCGGGGATCAAGTCCATACGTCTCAACAAATGCTGATCCAACGCGCTTTTGAATAGCTGTTCAGATGGTAGAGACAGGAGCCCTCTCGGTAGAGCGTTCCAAGTGTTCACCACCCGCGTGGATAGCGTGCTCGCATTACTCAGCTTCAGGCTTCTTGTCTTCAGCAACTTAAAGTCATGACCCCGAGTTCTCGACTCACCTACTAATCGGAAGTACTGGAGGAACTCGTCTCCATATTGACCGAGAAGAATACGGCGTGTCAGGAGCAGGTCATATCTTTCCCTTAGAAGTTCTAGGGGGTAGAGTTTCAGCAAGCTCCTCCTATCCTCGTACGCGAGTTGGCGCATTCCACGAACCATCTTAGTGCCCCTCCTTCGTACCCTTTTCAAGGAGTCACATTCGCCTTTGGACTGAGTAAATGCAACAGGTAGCCCATATTCCAACAGAGGACGAATGTACGCAGAGAAAAGTGTCTGGAACATTTGCGGGGTAATGGACGCAAAGGAACGCCGAATCGCCCATAGCATCCTGGTAGCGCTGCCTATTCTCCGACAAGTGTCAGCCTTCGACTTCAAGGAATCCATAACCAGAATCCCTAAGTCTTTTTCGACCGTCACCGCTCTAATAGGCTTACCTCCAAAAAAGTATTGATCACCAGTGTCATCGGAGTTTATGCGCATGACCACTGTCTTGTCCTCATTGATAGGCAGTGACCAGCGATGTGTCCAACTGACTAAGTCATCAACTGCTTGTTGCAGTTGCTTGTGGCCATCACAGAAACTGACAGAGGCCCACAGTTCCAGATCATTCGCGAACAAAAGACAATCGATCGCTACTGAGTACGGAATATCATTCACGAAAACTTTGAATAACAATGGGATAAGGACAGATCCCTGCGGCACTCCGGAGCCTGTTACCATCTCTGAAGACAAAACTCTACTCACCTCTACACGGTTTGACCGCCCTGAGATGAATGTTTCGATCCATTTAGGTAGACAACCCTGAATACCCAAACCCTTCAGCTTGAGGAGCAATAGGCAGTGGGCCACGCGGTCAAACGCCTTACTGAAGTCGATAAAAATGACATCGACCGCTTGACCAGAATCAGTCAAAGCACACCAAATTTCTCGCGCCAGGAGCAGATTACCTACGCATGAACGTTTTTTGTTGAATCCATGTTGTTGTGAACACCAAGGCCCACACTCCGAAAAAAGTGCTCTATTTTCCTTTCGATCAGCTTCTTTAAATTGCGAATTGCGATTTTTGTTTGTGGGATTAATTATCTGTGAGGATAAGACTACAAGCGTTTAATTTTTCAGCTGCTCCATCATCTTTTTCCGAGTGGATGCCTTTGGACTTTGCAATACGAGGAATACAAAGAAGCATATAATCGTTTGTGTGTAGTGAGCTGCATATATTAACATTCTTTTGTTATCGTGTAGTTTACCGTTACAACTGGTGAGCCCCTTATTCTCGAATATTTTTAACTTGCTACTTACCCCTCTATTCTCTGGCTCATTTTTATGAATAACTTTGATTCCAATAATATTTTCACCATGGAATAATCCAAGATAATGTTGCTTGAATTCTTGCCAAGCATTACGAAACTTATTGTAAAAATAGTTTCATGAAATGAGCATGATGGGAGTGTAAGAGAAACGCAAGGGAAGTATTCCCGAGGACCTCTGCCAGTAGTTTGAACAATGTTGTAACAAATAGTAAGAATTCTCCGTTGTCCTACGCCGAGGTCGTAAGGCAAAAACACTCCCGTCAACAAAACCCGGCACGTTCTGCAGTATCATCGGCAAGAATCAAAAAGCAACAAAGGGGGTGAAAAGAACCCTGAAAAAACCGTCGATAACGATTAATGTCCGGTAGAAATTACAGCAAGCTAACTACGTTGCTTTAGAAAGGCAAATAAATGCCTTAGCTAAGCAAGTTAGTAAGCTTGCTGCACCCCATAAAATGGCGGAAACAAGGCCATCTCGTACTCTGCTCATCCTAAATAGGGAAGAGCCGCTGATTCGCGAAAGCAAATCCCGGCGCCAAATGGACCGTTCCAGAGTTCAAGACATTTTGCGCATGGCAAGGCTTATTAACTGCCAGGTAAAAAGGGGCCATCGTGTAGGCCGGTAGAACCCAACTGTAAGTAGCGCTCGTCCGATCTTGGTAGAATTTATAAACCAGCAGGACAGGGATACGCTCCTTTTAAAAAGTGCTTACCTTGAACTCTAAACAAATAGGCGTAACGAAGTTGTCTAGGATAAGGATCCTCAACCACATTTGCATGTAAAGCGTTTAAAAGTGCCCATGACTGGCTTAAAAACTTCCATAAAAGGGATCAACCTTATCCACCATAAAATGTTTAAGTCATCTGCGGTAGTTGTCATTGAAGATGTACTCCAAAATGGCCCGCCAGTAGAATACGAGCGCATGGAAAACTCGCTATTTAGTAGGTTTCTGAACGAGGAAAATCTATGTACAACTGCCATTAGGCCGGTGCAAGCTCGTTCGCAAGGGCAGTCTGGCCACTTATCAACTTCTTCGGTTTCAAAAAACGGGGTATCAGCGACGTTGCTCCCACCCCGAGTAAAGTTAGATTAAAATGTGCGCAGAATAGAAATACCCATGTAATGTACACAAATGCTTGCAGTATACGTAATAAATGGGTTTAGCTGCAGCTTGCTGCACTGGAAAACCAGGTCCACATAATTGCCATCTCCGAATCATGGTTGAAACCAGATGATCATGTTCCGTCATTTTTATCAACTGAGTATGCCATCTATCGTCAGGATAGGGATACTGGTGCTACGGGAGGGGGAGTGGCAATTATGATAAACGAAGATCTCCCCCACAGTGAGACATCGATAAAGATTGCCTCTTACTCAATCCAACTAACATCGGTATTTCTTACTGTCGCTAGGAGAAGACTGGCACTTGCATGTTTTATAGAAGCCCGACTGCTTCATCATTAGACGAACAATTACTGATGAACACATTGGAAGTACTAAAAGGGCAATGCAACGCATTACTAATTGTTGGAGACTTTAATCTCCTGGGCATTGATTGGCTTACTGGAATTTTTTCACCAGAGTCAGTTGAGTCGCAATATCTAGACTGGTTTCATATCAAGGCCTTTTACCAACATGTCAGGGAACATACAAGGTTTAGGACAGGACATACTCCGTCAACTTTAGATTTGGTTCTATCGTCTCATCAAAGAGATATTTATGGACTCAAATACCTTTAGCAACTATGCAAGAGCGACCACGCTGCAATTCTTCTTGACTGAACTTTAGTGCATCCTAGTCCCCAAGTAAAGATGTCCCGCAACTTTGGTCTAATGGACATCGTCCAACTACAAACTAAAGCAATGAATTTAAGTTGGGAACCAGACGAATTAAAACCTAGTGTCAAAATCAGGTGGAATATTATAAAAGGGCACCTTTTACAACTACAGGATAATTTTGCTCCTCTTGAACCAGTGAGAACGCGAGGAAAACCACCCCAGTGGAGCGCTTCTATTCGCAAGGCTATTAGATGTCGTGACCGTAGCTGGAGGGCTTTAAAATTCTGTGGAACTCACAGATCTAGACTGCAGCACATACAGACCAGAAATTCAGCTGTTGCGCTGCAAAGGAAAGCTAAAGGGGACTTCGAATATCGACTTGCCAATACAGCAAAGATTAACTTGAAAGCTTTTCATGGCTATGTTCAGTCCGAACGATCATTCAGAGAAGAAATAGGTACGTTAGTGCTGGACGATTTTAATATGGCTTTGACTGCACCGGAAAAAGCCGTTGCATCTATTCTTCTGCAGTGTTTATCGGCGCGTTTCAGGTAACTGTTCAGAAACTCACGAGTGCAGAGCACCTCCCTTTAGCTCGGTGGAGGCTAATGAGGAAATGGTCACCACAGTTCTGTCACAGCTGGATAAAACTAAGTCAGCTGGCCCCGACGGTATATATCCGGCTATTCTTCAACCGCTAGCGAATATAGTTAGCCTTGCAATCAGAAAACCTTTCAAAGCTACCTTACTACAGGGTATAATACCGGATGATTGGAAACGAGCGCGGTAATAGCTATATACAAAAAGGGTCCCATTTCGGATGTACGCAACTACAGGCCAGTGAGCCTGACAAGCATTCTTCGCAAGTGCTTGGAAAAAATCATTCAGCACCAGGCATGTATACATTTGGTAGCCACTTTCTTACTATCCGATGCCCGGCACGGATTCTGGAAAGGAAGGTCATGCCTAACCAATCTTATAAGCTTTCTTGACGAAGTGATATTACGCTTCGATGAAGGAAGAGTAGTCGAAGTATGCTTTCTTGATTTTTAACAAGCATTTGACTCACTGAACCATAGGTACCTTCTGCATAAACTAAGTATGTGTGGCGTCACAGGTGAAATACATCGATGGTTAGACAGCTTCTTAACTAATCACACTAACTATGTTAGACCTTCAGGTGTGATCGCAGGAATCACTGATTCTCAGTGGTGTGCCTCAAGGCTCGGTGCTTGGTCCATTACTTTTTATTATTTTTGTAAACGACCTGGCAGCGTGCTTGAGTTCACGCTGCTTTTTTCGCTGAAGATGTTAAGATCCTAGGAACCGACAGTAGAGATACGCTCATCTCTGATTTAGAAAAAGTAATCGAGTGGACAAAGACCTGGGACTTTCCACTAAACTTGGAGAAGAGCTGTCTTCTGACGACTGATTAAGCGACAACCTAACTAGAAGTTGGCAAGAGAACTATCAGTATAGCGACTGCTCAGAAAGTGGAGGATCTTGGCATTACTATAACAGGCGATTTTAAATGGGCTACTCAATGTGCCGAAGCTGCAAACAAGGCTCGCAGAGAATTGTTCAGATTTCGCTCAGCGTTATCTTGCCGAAAACCTTCAATCTTCATTCCCTTATACAAAGTAGTCGTGCGGCCTCACTCGGAATACTGCGTCCAATCCTGGGCACCGTACTTGAAAAAGGATATAGCATGTCTTGAAAGGGTCCAGCGCCTTGCGACTAGCATGGTTTAGGGTCAGACATGTAAAACCAATGAGACTAGACTCAAGGACCTCGGCTTGTTCTCACTAAAGAGACGGCGGCTGCGAGGTGACCTGATAGAAGCCTTCAAGATTCTAAAGGGTCTTACAGGTGATAATATTACTGAAATCCTTAAACTTGTCCCTAAAGCAGCTACAGGGGTAATTCTATGAAATTTCTCAAGAGGAGGCCCAGTTTGCTGGCACGTGAGCACTTTTTCAGCAACCGTGTGGTCAACTTCTGGAACAAGCTCCCAGATTGTATAGTAAGCCTCCCAAGTGTGTTGAGCTTCAAAAGGGAATTAGACGTTAAATGGTCTATCATATTTCCGCACATTGTCTAATAAAAAACTTAAAAAAACAGAAAAACGTATTTGTACATTTTTATCATATCTGTTTAGGCCTAGACAACCTGATAGCAAATTAGCCCACATGCAGTCTATGGCTGTATTTCACTTTACCTCGACTAGGCTAGTGATTTCATACACCACACATTGGTCACGCATATTATTGCATTGATTTCTAAATAGCTGACCTCTCACTGTGCTGGTGGAGGGAAACCCTACCTTACTTTCCAGATATTCGGAAACAAGAACGTGTGAAAAGTACGAACTGTATACTCGATATCGAAGTGCCGAGAGCTCAACCGCATACCGTCGAAGGAAATCTGAGCGCGTGATTGGCTTTTAGCCAAATTCAGCCCCGTGCAACTTGAACTTGAACTTGAACTTCAATTCAGTGTATTCGATCCATGTTTGTGGCTGTGTTCATAAATTTCATAATCAGGGTTCCCGCTATTATGAGATTGATTCAAACCTCCCTACACGATTTCTGAATGAGGTCGCAGATCAAATACTTCAAAAACCTCTAGAATCTCATTACGATACACAGAAAAGTGAAATAATTCTTGGATTGCACTCTGGAGACGAACAAAATTGGAGAAAAATGCTCAGTGTCGAGCAAATGGTGGATCGCACTCTATCTCAACATTTGCGGCAGATGAAACACCAACGAACATATTTTAAAAGAGCGGTGGCTCCAGGGATTACCTCAAGATGTTATGAAAGTAAAGACTTATTAAAGAACGAAACTCAACTTGACTAACTAGATGTCGTAGACGATCAATTTTTCAACTTCCAGTTTCAATTGCCACAGAACCACCCTAATCCGCATCCACAGCAGGCCGTATAGCTAAATTTACTGCTGCAGTAGTGTGACATCTACTAGCTGTTCAGAAATTGTACCCGCCCAAAATAATGCTTCTGATGTGAGGGAGAATATAAGTTCTGAGACAACGGCCGGCAAGGCGATCGCTGGCAAAGCAAGACAGTTATAACGTCCCCTTAAGGAAGCAACCTCTTCTAAGGTGGACAATGTAGCCAGATCTTCAAAAAAGCATGCAAGCATAAAAGTTGAAACAATTGCATCCAGTGAGAACGTAGACAATGTTAGCCAGTTAACTCGACTTCCAAAGCAAGCTTCCTCTCATAAGGTGGTCGATATAGATGTAACTCCGCAAAGGCGTATTAATACCAGTAACCCAATAGCCAAATTAAGCAACATGGAAATGTTGCTGGCTCACCCACACTTGATTAGATTTTCAAGAATTAAATGTCTTGCTTATGCAATTTGAGACACTGCACCACACTTTTTCTGCTTTAAAATCTAAAACCCGGAATGTACTAGTTTTTAATCGAGCGAAGCCTTTCATTAGAGAATCCGAGTGTCGAAGAGATTTTGATCGTAGATGTATCAGCGATCTTATCCGGATGGTAGGACAGAGGCGTTCTACTCCCAAGTTGCGAGTTCACCGTCTAGGGAGGTGGAAGATGGGTAACCAATCCTGGTAGACTTCAAATACCAGGCGGTTCAGGATGCGTTACTGTCTAGGAACGAACACATCGCAAAAACAAGTCTAGACGAAATTCAGTTTAATCCGGACAACACTACCTCTAGGATTAAACAGAACTCTCCCACTTTAAATAGGAAAAACCTAGCTCTATGGCGATCTGCTATCCGTAAGCCTGACGTAAATCGAAGCGCTAGTGAATCAGTGACGATCATACCGAACTGCACACCGCCACGAGTCTTGCTGTCCGGATTAGACGACGTTGACGGGCTCAGCGCCAATGCCTGTGGGAGCCAAGCAGGTGTCTCCAGTAGTTGCTCTTCTTCGATTGATGCGGCCACAATCCTCAGACAACCTACGTAACATTCATTCAAGAGGCTGCAGATTCTGATACTCCTGCTTTAAGTAGCACGCCATAAAACGTGCAGCTCCATCGGTGCTTCGACCGAGGGCCAAGCAAGATTAGTTTAGGAAGCACGCCTAACCAGCGCCCCACTGCTGTACTCGTATTTGTGCAGCATAAGGAATAACTGGGCTGACCTCTCTCTTCGTGTGGCTGAGTTACATCCCGGGGTTTTAGCGTTTTCTGAGACCTGGCTGTCAGCCCTTGATGATATGCCAATAAACATCAGCGAACAGCATCTCGTCATTAGATGCGATAGACCTGGCGATAGTAAAGGCGGTGACGTTGCACACCTACTAGAATTTAGATTGCACAATACGGACACGGGTATATCCCTAGCCAGTGAAAACGTCCAAGTCGTTAGGAGTATCCTGACTTGCTACAAATAAGTTCTCCTCATTGCTCGTGTCTACGTTCCACCCAGAGCAGCCTAGCAGGAGATTAAATAGCTGACTGAGACGCTCGACGGGTTGCTTCAATCAGCTCCCAGCGTACTCATATTAGGTGATTTCAACCTTTCATACATTGATTGGGCCGTCCCTGTAGGTGTAGTCACCAAGCACTCAGAAACGTTTCTCGAATGACTTTATGATCATGCATGTGAGTTATCCTACGAGGTTTTGTAATAAATGCATTCCATCCACTCTCAACCTGGTATTGTCGCCCTAGCTCTAAGCCGTTAGACAATTAAAATACCGACCAGCGCTCAGCAAAAGCGATCATGTAATGATGAGCTTCGAAGCAGTATTGCGTTTTCACAAGCCTCTTACACGCCCGACACGCTATTTTAAGCTTGTAGACGAATTTACTCCTACAGACGGAAAATTCTTCCCTTCATTTCTCTAACGATTTCAATGTAAGTGATACTGGCTTGGATGCCGTAGTACCAGAAGGATATCGTGCAGCAAGAAAAAGGTACAGAAGCTGGCCACTCGTATGTTCGAAGGTTGAGCATAGACCAATTATGAAAATCGTCTATTAGCACCTGGACTTTTCTCAATATGGAGGAGGCGATTTTGGGGATCTTGTTGCGACCTTTAAGGTTGTCAAAGGATTAAGTAGTCTCGAATTCGATGACTTCTTTCGGTTCTCTCCTTTGGTTGGTACACGAGGGCACAGTTTTAAGCTAAGTGAACAGCCCACTGGGCTCGAATCCAGAACCCACTTCTTTATCATCCGTATAGTGAACGCGTGGAACTAACTTCCTGCAGAACTAATCTCGGCAACTTCAGTAATTGCGTTCAAACTTGGGCTGTACGAACGGCGGCAGGTGCTCTTTCCGGAGCATTACACTTAAGACTAAATCCAACCATATTTATTGACAAAAACCACAAAAAGAGTTTGAAAATCATTTTGAAACTCAAAAAAGCGTTTTTTCCATTTTTGCGTATTTATTAAAATAAACTGCTGTCCATCATCTTTTCATTCGATTGGACATGCAGCATGCATAACCCTCTCACCTTTCGGTGATAAGCCCTCTTCCATATTCCATTCACAGTTACACACGTCTGTGTTCCTTACGAATCAATCCCGGTAGTGGCGTGTGTTTTCAAACACACCTCCGAAAGAGTCTGGGCTATCGTTTCGACTTGGTCGACTATCACCCCGTGATACTGATACTGATACTGATACAAGCACGCTCCGTTGCAAGTCGTGAAAAAGCTGTCTCTTATTTCTGGTTTTTGTGTCCGCTACATAACCGCTCGGAACGCTTGTTTCCAAATAAAGCGTTTGCTCAAACAGGAGTTTGAGTTATCCTTGACTAGGATTGTAGCCGAAACGATTTTATAGCTCCGCTCAATCAAAAAAGCGAAACCAGGTAAAGCTTTGGAGATTTGCAACTGGAGGAAGAAAAAGTGGCTGATACGGACCTACTTAGGGCGGGTGCCATCTCAAGGTTCTTTAGTAGCGTTCAGAGACTTGATAATTCTCTAAATGCCCCGTCAAGGTCGTTTGAATTGGCTACCTGCTTCCCCACATAGGCTTGTTCTTCTTGATAGAAGACAGAGGGTCGAGCCCTTATAAGCCGCATCTCATTATATCAGCAATATAGTCCAGGAGCAACTCAGTTGAAGAAATACTGTCCAGTGTTGTTCAGCTTCGCCATGATTACAGGCAGTACCTTATCCACTAGTTGCTTGACTGGTTTTCAGATTTTGCTGAAATAACCTCTTCTGGAAGCGTATTACACAAGTGTATAATTCTTGTTGAGAGCGTGAATTCCTGTGTTAGGCATAGTGTCCTTCGCCTTTGAGGATTTAGAGCATGGCCACGTGTTCTTGAGTCCGCCACGAGAGGGATAATCTCGCCCAGTTCGTCACCATGAGCTCCCAGTAATGTGCGATGAGTAAGCAGCATGTCGTAGCGCACACGCCGAATACTGAGTGACATGAGGTCGAGGCGTTGAACTCTCTCCACATAAGGAATTGGTTTCAATCCTTGTAATCGTTTCGTCGCCCGCCTTTGCACTTTTTTCAACTGGTCACGTTCTTCCTTAGTTGGTGGAGAAGTGGCTAGCAAACTATTTTCCAAAACTGGTCTCACGTATTTAGAATAAAGAAAGCGAAAAATTAGTGGTCGCGGGCTGCTCGAATCTGGTACGTGATCCCAATTCTTTGATTACACTTGCTCTGCTTATATTCAACGTATTCTCGTTACATATTTTAACTAAATTTCATTGAAATAATATCTGCTGAATCGATTAAATATTTCCGGTGAAAGCATACACTCGAAAACCCTATTATCTTTTCGGATTAAGCTACGTGAATTATCTAAGCCTAGTAATTGTACTGTCAGATTAGACAGTGACACTTCCATTATTCTGAATAAATTAAAAAATTAGAAACAGAGTTGTCAGAACTTAGAAACGAACTAGCAATATGCAAATCCAACTATAGTTCTCTAAAACCGCTCTTATCACTCATGAACTCTGATATTAGTATTGACCACGATATATTGATGCAAGCAAATAAATTTATAGAAACCATTAGCACTGAAATATATCAAACAGAAGCTCGTTTGAAAAATGTTATCATCCCTAATATTGCAGATAATTACCCTTTAAACTATTTAAAAAATGTATATTCTCGACATATGGCATCCCCATTGAATGTTTCACTGTAGTTCGACTTTGTAAAAACGCAAATATAAAATGGACACCTATTTTATTAAAATTCTCAGATATGAGTTTTGAATTGTATTTACTTGATAATAAAAAAACCTTTTTAAAAGTATACCTAGGTTCTCAGTTGTGGTCTTAAAACCGGACTTAACACCCATGCAACGAAAATTTAACTATAGGAAACGCAAACCTATCAGCTCCACTATTAGTAACAATACTATTAGTAACAATACCTCAGATAGCAATGAACAAATGCTATGTGAATCTGTTATTGAAATTAACTCTAATAATTCCCAAAGTTCGACACCCACACCTGATAATCATGGTGTGAGTGTAACTCGACATCTGCATCTACGCCCGACGTGTTTGTCTAAATAAAGACAAACACGACCCCTCCTACCAAACCCTTCTACTTTCAGAGAGGCAGTAATCAGCCAACCTCACGGACAACGTATGAAGACTACTAATTATATAAGAGGTTCACCCAGTCTCAACAATCGTATTGACACACCTCGTTTCTTAATGAATAACCCCCTATCATATAAGCAACACTATCACCATTCATCAGTTCCTCCCACACCTTTTTGTAATATTCAACCTTATTATAATTAATCTACTATTACACATTATTCCTCCTGTTATAATAATTATATTCCCCAAACTTTATTTTAAAATCCATATGTTTTCACTCCAATTATGAACCATACTTTAACCCTCATACCACTTTTTTCGAAAATACATAAATTAAATTTTAAGCATAGTAAACTCTCTAATGCACTCATCCTAAATCCTTTAACTTCTGGTCGTTGCATTGTTCGTTTTTCGGTCATAAATACTAGATCACTTATACCTAAAATCCATATACTAAAATCTTATCTAACTTCTAATCCTGCAGATATTATTCTTTTAACTGTATCCTGGACTCGTGATGATCACTCTGACTTTAAACTCATGATACCCAACTACCAGGTATTTAGGAGAAACCGCAGTCTGAAACGAGGTGGTGGTGGCCTTTGAACTTAACAGAAC
This sequence comes from Atriophallophorus winterbourni, assembly GCA_013407085.1. Lineage (NCBI taxonomy): Eukaryota > Metazoa > Platyhelminthes > Trematoda > Plagiorchiida > Microphallidae > Atriophallophorus > Atriophallophorus winterbourni. The sequence goes on along the minus strand of JACCGJ010009758.1, from coordinate 9,719 downwards.
TTAAATATTCAATATGGATAGAACTACCAATACTAGATCTTTTAATAGGCTGCATCTACTACCCACCAGGCTCAACTCCATTTAATCTGAATACATTAACCCAAGCTTTCATCGAAACGTCTCTACATCATGCACGCCATAAACTTATAGCCGGTGATTTAACCATGCTTAATTTAAACGGGCACAAACGGAGTAAAGTTAGCTCTCATACAAATTTTATGAAAACGCTAGACTTACTAGGTTACAAACAATTTATTGATAGACCAACTAGAAAGGGCAACATTCTTGACTTAGTCTTTACTCTAAATATTGATCCAAACAACTTACTAATATTGCCTTCCCTCTTTAATGGGGACCATAAAATATTATCCTTCCATCTATCATGCACTTGCAAAGCTACCAAAGAGGTCAAGACTCTCAACCGTTTTATAGATTGGAACTTACTTTTAACACTTATAAGGATTGAAGATTGGCCTCATTTCTTTCTTTCACATGAATTTCCAACTATATCCTCGACATTCCATTAGGAAATTATAGGTTTATTCGACAAAGATAGCAGTCCTAATAAACGCAAAAAAACAAACTAGGTTCGAGAAAATGGAAAAGAAAATAAAAGAATGGTCTACAGTTGCAATTAACAATAACGACATCCTCGCTCGTTTACTTTCCTATGAACTATTAAGTGACCACAAACTCATTATAGACCACACATTGATCGCATCGGAAAATAGAGCACTAAACAGTTGTGATAAGCTGAAATCACTTAGCAGGTTATTTAAATCACGATCCCTAAACTCAACCAGCAAAGTAGATTTTATTATTCAGGATCGAACTTATAATTCGGCAGAAATAAGAATTACAGACCCTATTACAAACAGCGAAGTATTTCTTAAATATTTTAATACTACTTACAATACTTCCATCTATAAAGATATCACTAGAACATTTCCATCACCTAGTGTATTAAACACTATATGCATAAATCTGAATGACATCAATGAAGTCTGCAAGCAAACTACGTTCAGTCTCAAGCCAGACATAACAGGCATTCCACCCGCCATTTGCAGAATGGGTGGTGACGATTTCAAACTTCTTCTACTGAACTTATTTAACACCAATCGAATCTGGAATCTTCCCTTTAGAATGGAAACACTCTGTCGTTACACCCAGACATAAATCTGGCTCGAAGCACACGGTATCAAATTATCGCCCAATTAACCACACAGCAATACTATCTAGATTACTTGAAAAATAATAAAAAGCTATCTTAAATCACTTATCTCCAAGTTTCTTCTCTAAAGCTCAACATGGTTTCCTAAATAAAAGATCATGCATTACATGTCAGCTTGAATACCTTGACTATATTACTACATCGATAGAGGAAGGTTTCGGCAGTTGTAGTTGTCTTCCTAGACATAACTAAAGCATTTGATACTGTTCCTCATAAGATATTATTATCGAAACTTAAATCATATGGCATCGGAGGTAATCTTCTTTCCTGGTTAACTTCTTTTCTTACTGATCGCACTTACTCTGTTGAAGTTAATGGCCGTAGATCACGCAGCCTACCTATTCCACAGTGGGGTGATTCAAGGTAGCGTATTAGGCCCCTTACTATTTCTTATATATATAAATGACATACATAACGTCATTTCACATAGCAAACTGTTCTTATTCGCTGATGACATGAAAGTTGTCATCACTTTCCCAGCTAATCAAGCACAAACTTATATAGCTAGACTAAACAATGATTTAGCTGCACTTGCAGATTGGGCAAAAAATAATGGTCTAACGTTCTCAACAGCAAAATCTAATTTTATGCCTATAAGATGCACGATACAAAATAACTCAATCCTTTTAAACAATAACGCAATTCAAATGATTGACAGCACGCGTGATTACGGATTTCGATATTCTTCATCACTCACTTTCAACGAACAGATACGCCACCTTGGTACTAAAGCCAGACAAAGTATGAATACTATACACAGATCTATAATTCAGCCTCATTGTAAACTAGAAATGTATAAATTATTCACCATTCCTATCTTTGACTATTGTAACATAATATTTACTAATATAAATGAAACCAATAGCATAGTTTTAGAAAAGATACAACGTATTTTCTCAAAATCAATAATCGGTTCTACCAGTAAACAATCCTATAGAGAAAGATGTATACAACTGAAACTCGATCCTCTATGGTTTCGAAGACTTAAGCATAACCTCATCTTATTCTTTGAAATACTGTCGACGGATAATATGAAAATACGTTCGAATATTCATATATGGCATGATTTTGAATATAGCTTGAGAAACAGTAAAAAAATCTATTAAGTTACCAAGGTTTCGTACTAAAGTAAGGAACAGTTTCTTCTTGAGTAAATATGCTAAACTGTGGAATCTTTTCCCAAAATATATAAGACAGTTTCTCTTTAAATGAATTGAAATCACATCTAGCTTCATTTCTTACCATTGAAAAAATTCGCAATCTTCTTAATTTGAATGTTCTACCTGATGATTTATATAATAATTGCATTTCTGGGTATTGATATTAAATAAACGTTCATAACGTTCGAAACAACATTCTCTCGCTTCTGAGTTTTTTCCACAGCAAAATTCTCAATCATCACCAAAATGAAACTGGCCCCCAGACCTCAAACTAGTGAAATAAATCACCTCCGCCTAGCGGACAAGAAAACGGCTCATGGTCAGGAAAGATCAATCTATTTACAACAATCAAAATGAAAAAATTGGAACATCAACAATAGAGATTCTTAGCGCATCTTCGATGGACCTTATCCGTTGATCATCAGTGTTGCCGAAAACATTCTAGACTTTTCCTCACAATAGCTGTGTTTTCGTACTATATCAGATCACGTACCGATTACCTGAAAAGAACTTCAAATACCGTTACCTTTATATTTATTGAACGTTAAATTCCGCTGAAACAAATGACCTTGAACAAATTGTTCCTGCAAATGTACATACTATAATCTGATTGTACGAAGCTTTTGGAAATTATTGATCATGTTTAACATGCCTTAGATTCCCAAGAATAAAATTTATTTATTTATTTATCTATCTCGCGAGCTTCTCTACATGCTCGCAATTCTTGAATGGCTGTTTCCATTTTGATTCTATCCTTAGGAGATAGGTCCGTAGTATATTGAATGGCTCACCCTCAGGACGATGAGCGCGTCCTATACCATCTGGACTTGCTCATCTGAAGCTGAAACAATTTTCAGCGTCCGCGGTTTATCCTCCTTTTTCATCGGGACAAGTCGGAATGCAGAAATGATGGTAACACCTCCCTTCATTTGATCAAATAGCTTTGAAAAAGTCGATTGTAGGAAAGTTCGCTCTTGCTGTAAACTTATTTCAGCCATGTTTCCGGTTTGCTCACGAGCATTCACCATAATAAGGCATCGCTTCCGAGAATCCAAATGTGGCTTCTTTGAGATCGGAGATCTGGAAGCATTTTCAGAATTAGGCACTGCTTTCACTACATTTTGCTGAGCCTCTATTTTACTCAATCGCTGTGACAAGATTGCATAACCCGGATCGCTATATAGACCATTTGATGTCACGCCTACATAAGTTTTATTCCTTCCTGACTGTTAAGCAATCGGTGTTGAAGGCAAGCAAACATCAAGTTCTTGCACGTTCAATGTATCATCGATAATAATACCATTTTGTAAACGGTTTGTAGTCGAGAAAGCGTTTGGCATGCAAGCTTGCACATCAGATAGGTGGTGTCTGTCCTTCATTGAGGTTGGGTCAATATTTATGTCTCCTCCATTTAGCACTTTAGCGGCTTTTGTAGATGCAGCTTTGATTTTATTGTGACTACCTCCGTGCGTAACACGTGATTATGGAAGGCATATCTTACATACCGTCCGAATAATATCCCATGATATAATCTGAAGCCACCGATATGTCTCTGGCTTTATTCCTCCTCACCGAATATGCCTCCATTTGACACATATTTCACATTGTACAGCTTTTGCATTATCAGCAACCTGTTTACAGCATACTAGACAAGAGTTCACCGAGCGAGCAGCCGGGCACCGATTTCCTTCGTTACAGTAGGTGCTGTATTGTCTACTTTTGCTGATTTTCTAATCATAACCATGTTAAAATCCGGTGATAATCGAATAAATACAAAATCAAAGGATTCGTAAGAAGCAAAATACCACGTTGACCTTAAATCCAAAGCTTGGAAAGAGTTAGGACATTCAGAGTTCGGGTAGGATCTACGTGATCAGCGGGATACCCCAAAGGTCGATATTCGGTCATCTTCTATTCCTGATTTTCCTAACCTTAAGTCCGTCGCTGGGCACCCGCGAGCATTCACTCAAACTTGCTAAGGAGCAATGTAGATTAGACTTTCGAAAAAACGTTTTCAGCCTCAGAGTGGTAAATTTATGGAAACGGCTTCCAAAAGAACTTATATCCTTCAGTTCTGTTGCGAGTTTCAAGAACGGTTTGAACCGCATCTGCGATAAGCTTTTTCCTGAATTTGTAGTGGTCGGGCTCACAAATTATGCAGTAGATAAGTGCAAAAATATAACAGGAAAATGTTATAGTAAAAATGGACAAAGAAACGATCTCACATAGAGTGAAAATTCAATGTCCAATGCAAATATCCACACACAAAAATATTCCAGCTCCGAACTCCGGTGCGTCGCGTTACTCGGCAATCGTAATTGGCGAAGCTGGAAAATGTGGCGACACGTCAATCTTGCCTTTAATCGTCGTGATTCACAAACAGGCAGCAATACAGCACCAGCTAACCAAGCAGAAGACGAACGCACGCGGAGAAATTATATTTTTAATCAATGATTATTTACAGAATGCGATACGAAGGATGAGTAACAACAACTTGTTTAACGAACGGAAGATCAATAATCTATGATTGATGCGGACAAGAAGAAATCTATAAATGGATATGGCAATATCGATCATCGGAACAAAACGATAATTTCTAAGTTAATGGATGAAAATGGTACAAAAACAAGTATGTACAAATCGATGATTAAAGCAAGCATCGATGGAAATGGAAATACAATTGAAAAGAAAGCGAAATTACAAGTTGCTACAAATTATCCCACCGATTTCTTCGCAAGATTAGGTAGATCTATATCGTTAGCGTTGTCTGGTAAGTAAGTAAATGCTAGAGTTCTGTTTATTTATTTACACAACTCTTCTTTATCTGATCTTTCACCGTACTGGTGAAGAGAAATTTATTATCTTTTTCCAGCATCATTTATAACGAGGTGCTTTCTAAATGCAACCCTGATAATCCCTTGGCGTCGCGATTGTCGATGATATCCAACGGACAATAAAACACGTTTTGGCAGTGGTGGTTGCAACTCTGCAGCATTCCACCGGAAGATATTCTGGACGCTCGATTGGCTCATTAGCCACTTACTGTCCTGTGCAACTGAACTGAAATGTTCTTATTGAAAGAACAGGGCGTGGTCTGAATAACAAATGGAAGTTGCATGATCATAACGTTAATGATGCAATAGTATTCAACACTTTCAAAGTAATGTGAATAAATAAAGATTGAGAGCCTTTTTTAAAATAGCAATGGGAATGTACTAACACCAAGGTAAGTGGTAGAGCTTTTCGGTTTTGAGCCTCGCAAGCGCCAAAAATGTCGTATGCATTCTTATTTGTACCTGTAGTAGACTGACCACTACAATAATGTCTCCAAGAATGTTGGAGAAAAGGCCCAGGAGATCAAATGTTTATCGCGGTAGCCAAAAGGGTGCACGGAGGTACATGGTAGCAATCACGGAATACGAAACAACGGAAAATGTGTATCAATGTCAATTGTTAAGTACAGTAAAACAATGTTGTTACATACCTTTGTTGTACAGCAACTTTTCAAATTCATCTACATCTCATCCATTAAACCCCTAATGTTATTCATGCAGACACAAACACGTTCTTATTCGTAGTATAGCATGGTAACCCTTGAAACATGGAAGGAAACACTTTTCCAAATCTCCACTGTCTCACGTCTATATTCGATGCTAATGATGGCTCTTGAATTTACCCCGAAGTAAACGCCAAGGTCCTTTTAGGCATTTTGAAGTTTTACTGATACTGATAACTCCTGCTTCGACGACGTCTTAATGTAACTGTCTAGCTGTTTCTTTGTAACTTATTGTGTCCTGGAGAAGTAGCAATTGCGGTACCATCCATTTAACTATCATTCAATAGTCAATAGTCAATAGTCAATAGTGTATTGTGGAAATAAAAGCTACAAGCTTAATAGAATAACCACAGGATAGTTAACACATTGGGTTGGGAAAAATGTCCACAGTCCAGCGAGGAGAAAAGTAATTCATATTGAGTGGGAAGTAAACGCTGTGGAGAGAGAAAAAATGGTGCAGTATCACAGAGATCATAATAGCAAAATTATGATTAATATTGTGCAATGCGTTATAGAAATGATTGTCAATGCGTTTTTCAAAAATAGTGGGAGATGGGGCAGAAACGACAGAATGGGGCAGGGCATTCCAAGCACGAGTAATCGGAATGGCGAAGAATTGTCTCCGGCAGTCCAGTCTACTGTGCGAATGAGCTGGCTTGAGAGGATGACCACGATTTCCAGAGCGCAGTGCCAATTCTAGCATTCGCCTACATGGGTGATTTTCATCCGTCAATATCCGATACGTAAGAATCAGATCGCCTCGGAGTTGACAGTAATCCGTTGGAAACAATCTCAGTGTTGTTAGACGTTCTTGGTAGCTGGCGAGGCCAAGCCCCTTGACAAGCTTGGTAAAACGTCTCTGTGGTTGTTCCAACGCGTGCTGGTCACGCTTCAACCATGGTTTCCAGACAGAAATAGCATATTCTAAGTGTGGCCTGACGTACGCCTGAAGAAGAAGCGGGATGAGACGTGAATCGATGGTTCCGAATGCCCGCTTCAAGAGCCCAACGTTTCTATTAGCTACGGTTGAGGCACTTTTACACTGAGCAGAACAGCCCAAGTCATGTTGCACGATCACTCCGAGATCCTTTTCTTGCGTTGTGACAGTGAGGATCTTGCCACCTAGAATATACCTAGGGTGGTCAGGAAAGCGAACACGTAATGCGTCACATTTTTCAATGTTGAATGGTAAGCGATTGATCGTTGACCATTCATGCAATGAGTCTGGATCGGATCGCAGTTTTGACGTATCGTCAGACAAATCGATGGAGCGCCAGATCTTGATATCATCCGCAAATAGGAGAAACGGTGATTTCACGTATCCTCCAATGTCATCGATAAACAACAAAAAAAGACGCGGGCCAAGAACGAAACCCTGAGGTACTCCACACTGAATTGGGAACGGCTCTGAAAGGGTCTGTTTAACACGCACGCGAAGAGTTCTCGAACGCAGGAATGCAGCTACCCAGGAAAGCAATAGAGATGGTAAACCGAATGACTGCAGCTTCTTCAGCAGTATTACATGGTCAACGCGGTCGAAGGCTTTAGAGAAATCTAAGTAAATAACATCGACTCCTTTACCTTCATCAGCAGATTTGGTTTAGTAATCCCGTGCCAAAAGTAAGTTAGAGGTACATGAGTGTCCTCTACGAAATCCATGTTGTTCTGCAGCGATAATATTGAAGCCATCCGCAAAAGCCATGATTTCGTCGGCAACTATTGCCTCCATCAACTTGGACAGCACTGGGAGGAGAGTGACTGGACGGTAATTGGCGGGATCACTGCGATTTCCACCCTTGAAGATTGGAGTGATGATACCTTCCTTCCAACCAACAGGGACTTCAGAATTATCCACGAGTCGTTGAAAATACACCGCAAGCGGTTCGCTGAGTTGATCAGCAACTGCACGCAACGCTTTTGGCGTTATACAATCGATACCCGGTGAGGAGTTGAGTCGAAGTCGCATGATTTTTTCTCGGACTCTGTTAGCAGAAAACATGGTGTAAGAGTTTAGAGGTAATGAGGACAAAAACAAAGGAAAGATTAGGGAGGGGTTTTGGAAAATGGGCATGTAATGAGATCTCAAGACTGCTGCTTCCTTTGATGTAGACGTGGAGCCTGCACTAGTACTAAGGGAGGGAATACCAGTCTACACCTTCTGCTTTTTGTTGACAAATCTGTAGAGCATTTTGTTATTTTCCAAAAATCGAGCCGTAATTTTACTTTGGTGATCTAATTTATCCTGGCGCACTAGATCAGTGCGATGATTGCGTAATTTTCTATAATGCTCCCAATCCTTCGGCAGTTGTGACAAATTAAACGCATTCCAGGCGGCATTTCTGCGGCACATCCATTTACGGGTTCTACTCCGGATGAGTGTGCCGGCATTTTTTCGGGGAACCAGTCTTGAAACTGAAGAAAGCTCCACTAATTGGTGCCATTTGGTAACAAAATTGCGTTACGTTGAATCCGAGTCACCTTCTAGCATGAAGTCAAATTTATTGGAGAGTATCGTAATTTGTAACCGTCCGCAGCCTGATGTCGTCTTGATCCGGGTAGTTATCGTAACACACGAAGTCAAAAATCAGGACAACATGATCGCTTTTACTCAAAGAAAGGTTCACTCGAGACTTCCTCAATCATCAATACCTCGTTCGTCAGTATGAGGTCTAGTAAAGATGGTGTGACATTTCCGCTGTAACGTGTGGGTTCCGTCACGCGACTGTACAAAGGATGACTTTCTATCAGCTCATTTAACTCTCAAGCAAATGTATCGTGTGCAGGTTCAACACGCAAACTGGGCGAATTGAAGTCTCCCATCAATAAGATATGACTGTGCTTCATTGATAAGGCGAACCGCAAAGAGAATAAAATACCGATATCAACAACAGGTTGGGCATTTGGTGGACGGTAGATTACAGCCAGTAAAGCAGAGTCTCTGTTTTTGAGCTGCAGACGGCAATAAAGCGAATCTATGGTTCGTAGACGAATAAGAGACATTTTTGTACAGTGGAACAAAGAATTATGGTACAGGAGAACTCCACCACCCTTGGTGGGACGATATTTTCTAATGACAGTAATACCATCAAGCAAGATTTTGGCATCTGTAACGGATGGTGTTAACCAGGTCTCAGTTACAGCTATAACGTCGAAATGCCGAGCCACATGTCGAGCACGAAGTTCAGGAAGTTTACTGAGCAGACCCTGGGCGTTGGTGTAGAAACACTTCAGGCTTTCGCGGTGATGAGGAGGGTCTTCACAGTTGTTGTGGTTGTTTATTGCGCCGATCCTGAAAGGACCGGAGGAGTTAAGTTTTTTGAGGCACAAACTATATCACCGACAGGACAAATTTGAAGTTTACCACTTCGCGTTTTATCAAGGGCAGAACGGAGGCGGATCTCGGAAGGCGCAAAACGTTTGTGTTGATACCAACTTTGTAACGCATCGCTCACCATGGATTCGGATTGGAGAGTCACTTTGAGTATACGGGGCCCTGAGCCCTTGTAGGTAGGTGAGGCGGGCAATCGTTTCAAACCAATAGTCAAAGTATTAATTATTTTACTTTGCTGTTGCATGAAACGCCATTGTTCGCAGTCATGAATGGTGTTTTTATTGGCATCCGCGTCCTTTAGTTCCGGAACTCCAAGAATAAAGATGCTTTTCTTGTCGTTATCTTGTTTCCAATTGAAGCTCGCTTCCTTCTTAGCTTGCCGTTCAATCCATGACACGTCCAGAAATATACGAATGGGTGAGGTTCCGTTGCGCAAGGTGT
>JACCGJ010009757.1:0-15254 GCA_013407085.1 Atriophallophorus winterbourni | reverse complement strand
GCTCCTTTTCTTTGACTGAAGAACAACCGTTGTAGTGTCTATTCATGTAGGAGAAGCTTCTTTGGAATTAAGAAATTACCGCCCTGTTAGTTTCACTAGTTTACTGTGTGAGGTTCTGGAAAGGTTGATCAGCAACAGAACTTTTGTATACCAAACCAAACATTATCTACTGAAGGCTGCACAACAGACAGTCCAAAATGACAACTCATGTCTGACTAACTTGTTGTGCTTTCTTAACGAGTTCACTTAGAGGAGGGATAATGGAATAGCGGTGAATGTCTTCTATCTTGGCTTTAGTAAGGCTTTAGATTCAATCAACCATAGGCTCTTGTATCTCAAATTCTCAGCCATAGGAGTGTCAGGAGACCTACTGTGATGGAAGCCGTATTACAAGAAGGATATAGTTAAACTAAGAAGGTGCAGAAACTGGCCACTCGCATGATCGAGAGGGATGGTATGCGCGAACTACGAAACTCGTCTCTTAGCATTAGATGTTTTCTAGTTAAGGATGAAGCAGTTCAGGGAAATCTCAAACAGACTATCAAAGTTGCCATAGAATAAGGCTCTTTTAAATTCGATTACTTATTTCGGTTCTCTTCTATGGTAGGTACACGAGGATACAGTCTTAGCTTATAAATAGCACACCAGGCTGGAATCCAGAATGATCTTTTAGCATCCCCGCAGAAGTGGTCCCGACATCTTTTGTGAATGCGTTCAATTATAGGCTATATGAACGTTGGCAAATGCTTTTTCTAGAGCATTGTCCTTAGGATTAACATCGCTCCATATTTACTGTCAAATATCAGCGAAATTTATTGCGAACATTTTCAGAAACACACAAAAAGCGGTAATTATCAATTTCTGTTTGTTCGAAATTAACTGCATTCCATCGCCTTTTTATTCGATTGGACATGCAAAATGCATAAACTCTCTCACCTTTTGCTGATGAGACCTCTTAAATCTTGAATTCACAAGTACACACGCCTGTGCTCCCTACGAATCAATTTCGGTAGTGGCGTTTTATTCCCAGCACACCTCCGAAAGAATCTGAGAACTAGCTTCGACTTGGTAGACTGTTCCCCGGTGATTCTGATACTGATACTGATACAAGAACCATCCGATTAACCATTCAGGGATACACGTTCTTGTGCTTGCTACGAGACAATTCTGGTAGTGGTTGTGTTTTTACTCCCAGCTTACAAAAAATCTGGGTTGTCGTACCATTTTGACCGATTATTTCTTTGCGATATTCATACTGATTTTCAATGATGACTTGTAGTCTGCATTGAATTGCCCAGGCTTCGATTTCGCGGACGATGTGAAGTTCATCAGATTAACGGATGAAGATACTCGGATGCACGACCTCGAACAGGTCACACCAATGTAACCTCCCAATAAATCGTAATAAGAGCAAACTCTTGTCACCAATAATAGATAATATTTCAGTCCTGGTTTGCGAAATTTCTATCAGTGTTAACGCCACACAGCGTGTAAGGATTCGAGAGTGTCTTCTTAGTTGGATCGAGACATTCATCTTAGGACGGTCAAACCGTGTAGAGGTGAATAAACTATTGTCTTCAGAGATGATAGCAAGCTCCGGAGTGCCGCGGGGATCTGTCCTTGGCCCATTGTTATTCAAGATTTTCGTGAATGACATTCCAGACGCGGTAGCCATCGATTGTCTTTTATTCGCGGATAATCTGAATCTGTGGGCCTCCGTCAGTTCCTGCGATGGCCACAAGCAATTGCAGCAAGTAGTTGATGACTTATTAAGCAGAACATATCGCTGATCATTGCCTATAAATAACGACAAGTCAGTCGTCATGCGCATATACTCCGATGGCACTGCTGGTGAATACTTTCTGGGAAGTGAGCCTATTAGAGCCACGACGGTCGAAAATGACTAAGGGATTCTGGTTATGGAATCCTTGAAGTCGGAGGCTGATACTTGTCGGAGAATAGGCAGCGCTACAGGGATGCTCTGGGTGATTAGGCGTTTTTTTCTATCGTTACGCCGCAAATGTTCCAGACACTTTTCTCTGCGTATGTTAGTCATCGTTTGGAATATGGGCTAACTGTTACATTTCCTCAGTCTAAAGGCGAATGCATCTCATTGGAGAGAAACAAAAAGGGGAACTAAGATGGTTAATGGAATGCGCCACCTCGCACACGGGGTTAAAAGGAGCTTACTGCAATCAGTAGAAGACTGTCTCGCGTGAGTGAGATTTGGCACCAAAGAACATCAGAGTCAACCAACACAGGGCCAGAATATAGGTCGCAGCGAAGCGATTCGTGATGATAGAACAATAAGAAAAAACGTTTTGGCAGTTGTGGTTGATTCTCTGCAGCTTTCAACCATAAAATATTCTGGACGCTCGATTGACTTGTTATCCACTTACTGTCCTGTGCAACTGAAGTGAACTGAACCGAAGTGATACTGAACTCAACCACATTTTCATGGAAAGCGTTCAAAAGCGCCCATAACTGGCTTGAAAACTCCCATAAAATGGATCAACCTTAGCCACGATAAAATGATTAGGTCATCTGCGGTAGTTGTCATTGAAGATGTACTCCAAAATGGCTCACCAGTAGAATACGAGCGCATGGAACACTCGCTTTTCAGTAGGCTTCTGAACGAGGGAAATCTATATACAACTGCCATTAGGCCGGTGCAAGCTCGTTCGCAAGGGCAGTCTAGCCACTTATCAACTTCTCCGGTTTCAAAAAAACGGGGTATCAGCGACGGTGCTCCCACCCCAAGTGAAATTAGATTAGAATGTGCGCAGAATAGAAATACCCGTGTACTGTACACAAATGCTTGCAGTATACGTAATAAATGGGGTGAGCTGCAGCTTGCTGCACTGGAAAACCAGGTCGACATAATTGCCATCTCCGAATCATGGTTAAAACCAGATGATCACGTTTCGTCATTTGTATCAACTAAGTATGCCATCTATCGTCAGGATAGGGATACTGGTGCTACGGGAGAGGGAGTGGCAATTATGATAAACGAAGATCTCCCCCACAGTGAGACATCGATAAAGATTGCTTCTCACTCAATCCAACTAACATCGGTATTTCTTACTGTCGCTAGGAGAAGACTGGCACTTGCATGTGCTTATAGAAGCCCGACTGCTTCATCATTAGACGACCAATTACTGATGGACACATTGGAAGTACTAAAAGGGCAATGCAACGCATTACTAATTGTCGGAGACTTCAATCTCCCGAGCATTGATTGGCGTACTGAAATTTCCTCACCAGGGTCAGTTGAGTCGCAATATCTAGACTGGTTCCATGTCGGGGCCTTTTATTAACATGTCAGGGAACATACAAGGTTTAGGACAGGACATACTCCGTCAACTTTAGATTTGGTTCTATCGTCTCATGAAAGAGATATTTATGGAATCAAATACCTTTCGCCACTAGGCAAGAGCGACCACGCTGTAATTCTTCTTGACTGGACATTAGTGCATCCTAGTCCCCAAGTAAAGATGTCCGCAACTTTGGTCGAATGGACATCGTCCAACTAAAACTAAAGCAATGAATCTTAGTTGGGAACCAGACGAATTAGAACCTAGTGTAGAAATCAGGTGGAATATTATAAAAGGGCACCTTTTACAACTACAGGATAATTTTGCTCCTCTACAACCAGTGAGAACGCGAGGAAAACCACCCTGATGGAGCGCGTCTATTCGCAAGGCTATTAGATGTCGTGACCGTAGCTGGAGGGCTTACAAATTCTGTGGAACTCACAGATCTAGACTGCAGTACATACAGACCAGAAATTCAGCTGTTGCGCTGCAAAGGAAAGCTAAAAGGGACTTCGAATCCCGACTTGCCAAAAAAGCCAAGATTAACTTGAAAGCTTTTTATGGCTATGTTCAGTCCAAGCGATCATTAAGAGAAGAAATAGGTACGTTAGTGCTGGACGATGGCAATACGGCTTTGACTGCACCGGAAAAAGCCGATGCGTTGCATTCATTCTTCTGCAGTGTTTATCGGCGCGATTCAGGTAACTGTTTAGAAACTCACGAGTGCAGAGCACCTCCCTTTAGCTCGGTGGCGGTTAATCAGGAAATGGTCACCACAGTTCTGTCGCAGCTGGACAAAACTAAGTCAGCTGGCCCCGACGGCATACATCCGGCTATTCTTCAACCGCTCGCGAATATAGTTAGCCTTGCAATCAGAAATCTTTTCGAAGCTACCTTACTCCAGGGTATACTACCGGATGATTGGAAACGAGCGGCGGTAATAGCCATATACAAAAATGGTCCCATTTCGGATGTACGCAACTACAAGCCAGTAAGCCTGACAAGCATTCTTTGCAAGTGCTTGGAAAAAAATCATTCGGCACCAGGTATGTAAACATTTGGTAGCCAATTCCTTACTATCCGATGCCCAGCACGGATTCTGGAAAGGAAGGTCCTGCCTAACCAATCTTCTAAGCTTTCTTGACGAAGTGACATTACGCCTCGATGAAGGGAGAGTAGTCGAAGTCTGCTATCTTGATTTCCAAAAGGCATTTGACTCGGTGAACCATAGGTACCTTCTGCACAAACTAAGTATGTGTGGCGTCACAGGTGACCTACATCGATGGTTAGACAGCTTCTTAACTAATAGCACTAACTATGTTAGAATTGCAGGGGAGTGCTCGCAGGAATCACTGATTCTCAGTGGAGTGCCTCAAGGCTCGGTGCTTGGTCCATTACTTTTTCTTATTTTTGTAAACGACCTGGCAGCGTGCTTGAGTTCACGCTGCTTCCTGTTTGCTGATGCTGTTAAGATCCTAGGAACCGACAGTAGAGATACGCTTATCTCTGATTTAGAAAAAGTAATCGAGTGGACAAAGACCTGGGACTTGCCACTAAACCTGGGGAAGAGCTGTCTTCTGACGACTGATTCAGCGACAACCCAACTAGAAGTTGGAGAAGGAACTATCAGAATAGCGGCTGCTCAGAAAGTGAAGGATCTTGGCATTACTATAACAGGCGATTTTAAATGGGCTACGCAATGTGCCGAAGCTGCAAACAAGGCTCGCAGAGAATTGTTCAGACTTCGCTCAGCGTTATCTTGCCGAAAACCTTCAATCTTCATCCCCTTATACAAAGTAGTCGTGCGGCCTCACTTAGAGTACTGCGTTCAATCCTGGGCACCGTACTTAAAAAAGGATATAGCATGTCTCGAAAGGGTCCAGCGCCTTGCGACTAGGATGGTTGAGGGTCAGGCAGGTAAAACTTATGAGGCTAGACTCAAGGACCTCGGTTTGTTCTCACTAAAGAGACGGCGGCTGCGAGGTGACTTAATAGAAGCCTTCAAGATTCTAAAGGGTCTTACAGGTGATAATATTACTGAAATCCTTAAACTTGCACCTAAAGCAGCTACAAGAGGTAATTCCATGAAACTTCTTAAGAGTAGGCCCAGGTTGCTGGCACGTGAGCACTTTTTCAGCAACCGTGTGGTCAACTTCTGGACCAAGCTCCCAGATTGTATAGTAAGCCTCCCAAATGTGTTGAGCTTTAAAAGGGAATTAGACGTTAAATGGTCTATCATATTTCCGCATATTGTCTAATAAAAAAAACTTTATAATAAACAAAAAACGTATTTTTACATTTTTATCATATCTGTCTAGGCCTGGACAACCTGACAGTAAATTAGCTCACATGCAGTCTATGATTGTGTTTCACTTTACCTCAACTAGGCTAGTGATTTCATACACCACACATTGTTCACTCATATTATTGCATTGTTTCCTGAATAGCTGACCTCTCACCGTGCTGGTGAAGAGAAACCCTACCTTACTTTCCAGTTATTCGGAAGCAAGAACGTGTGAAAAGTACGAACTGTATACTCGATATCGAAGTGCCGGGTGCTCAACTGCATACCGTAGAAGAAAAATCTGGGCGCGGATTGCTTATAAGCCATACCTTAGCGCTGTGCAACTTGAACTTGAACTGATACTTGAACTCAACGAAATCGAATGTAATTCTTGTGCCAATATACAAACATGAGTTCTAAAAAAATCGACCGCTGGTTACATCACTCGCATTTCCCCACAATCACATCGCAGGCATTGAGGGTATTATATAAATATGTTTGGACAAATAGGCAAAAATATAAAGTACCAGTAATGAATACATGTTTTAGGTTGAATTCCATTCAATCTATAAAATGTATAGCTTCTAAAGTTTAACAAACATATCCGAACCTGTTATTGTTATGAATTTGTTCTACCTCGATTGGTAAATTTAAAAGAGTGTTACATCGCATACGATCAAGGACTATTGAGCTGATTTGTGAGAATAATTGTTTGCGAATCATTTCTTCCTTTGCTTTTTTCCTCCCACGGTGATGAGACATCTCCCATCTTCCATTCACAGTTACACACGCCTGTGTTACTTACGAATCACTCCTGGTAGTGGTGGGTGTTTTCAAGCACCTCCGAAAGAATCTGGGCACTCGTTTCGACTTGGTCGACAATCGCCATGTGATACTGATACTGATAGTACGCTTATAACGCAATTAGCTTTAGAACTATTGTGATATTGAACAAGAATGCACGTACGCTCAAACCCTATCCGAATTTTGAGGATATAATGCTTTCAAAATCCAAACACGTCTCAGTCACTCCATGTCTCCACACATTTTCTCAATCGATTGAATCCAATGCCATTCGGATGTCTTGGAGTACCCCGATAGTTCGTTTACGAACGGCGTGTCATTCATATGGTGACTGACATTGCCAAGATTTGATATATGCAACCTCCACCAGCACGAAGCACAGTCTTACGTTCTACTCTTAGCTCCAAGGGCCTGTGCATGCTAGAAACTGGCGAACAATCTGCGTCACTTACCATATAACTGATGCATAACTATCCCCTGCTTGCAGTTCTAATGAACTGACCGAGTTCAAAATTGCCCACAGCTACTGCAGGTTCAATTTCCATAACCTTAGAAATCTACCAACTTTCAGATCTATGTGGCTTGCTTCATTCAATAAACATTCTAGGCTTCTGCGCGTGTTTCGAATTGTACGTCATGGCAACTTCTAATTCTGGTGTAAATGATGCAAGCAAGTGTGTTAAATGCGTTGAACACGTTAAGAACTCTGACTGCGCTCTACAGTGTGATTTTTGTGACAGATGGGAACACATCAAGTGCTCATCGGTCAATCAATCAATTTATGATTCGCTGGTGCAATTTCCCAGTACGCAAATTGTATTCTATTGTTCTGCTTGTGACGCTCGTCGTCGTCGTGATAAACTTTCAAAATTACGGAATGTTTCCCTTCGATCAAAAACGATTATCGAATCTGCTCCTCACTCAGTCAAAAGGCTCCGTACTTCGATTCCGTGGTCTCCATACCGTGTACCGTTAGTTTGCCCGCGTCCCCTTCAGGAAAGAAGAAGAAAAATCGGGTTGAAGTCGATCGTGACCAGTTGAATAATTCCAACGAAATTGAAGCACCATCGTGGGTCGAGATAATTGCCAAGCAATCTCACAAAAGACGCAATTGCCCAGTGAACTGCAATGTTCCAATGCCCGTCGCCACGACATGTACAAGCATACGGAGTGATAATCAAAGGAAGTCTGCTGCTCCCTCCCTCACAGTGCGTGATAATAAGAACTATGCACCCCGATCACATTGTCTATTATTTTTCAGAGTGCCAGAATCCAGCGAAGAGTCTCCATCTGATCGGCATGCGGATGATCTGCAGCAACTTCAGGTGATTCTCGACAAAGTTCTTCATAATAACGACCAGGGTGTGACGATTAAAGCTCTTATACGCCTCGGTAAAAGAAAACCAGATGTCGATAGACCACTAAAAATTGTCTTTTCAGGATCTGAAGACCCCGCTAGATTACTCTCAAACTCCCACAAATTGAGAGGCACTGCGTTTGTTCTTAAACCTGACCTGTCATTAGAAGATAGAACTAAATTACGAACATCAGTTGAAGAACTCAAGCTCAGACTACAAAATGGTGAAAGCAACCTGACGATCAGAAATTTTCGAGTGGTCAGCCGTCAGAGGATGATTCAGCAGCCTCTACAGCTCAAACCACGAAGCCCGTTGCAATGCTGACAAATGCCCGAAGCATCTTGAACAAGAAAGACGAGTTTGAGACCCTTATACTCCGACATTCTCCTGTACTCTTTGCGGTAAGTGAAACGTGGTTATCCAGCAACATTGAAGATCGAGAAGTTTTCATGCCCAATTACTCCATCCGGCGATGCGATCGTTTAACTGACAGACACGGTGGTGTCCTCATTTACATTTCTAATGAGTGGATGATATCGGAAACCGTACATCATCGAGGTACCGATAATTTATGGGAGATGTTGATCTGCAGAATCAAAAACTTTGAATCCCAAGCGCTTACTGTTCTTGTTTTTTATCGTAGTCCAAGATGTGTGGATGGTGCTTGGATGAATTTGATTCGAAAATACACTTCAAAACCGAGGATATTCATCATGGGCGACTTTAATTTGCCTGACATCGACTGGTCAATGTTATGCTGTAAGCCAGGGGCCTCCAGGCTCTCGTTATCGTTTCTCGACTTTGTAGTACAAGAAAAATTAATTCAGCATGTTTCCGATGCGACCCGATATGGTATTTCATCATCCTCGTGCCTGGACCTGATTTTCACACGGCACGAGCACTGCATATCTAACATCAAACATCTGCAGCCTCTCGATTCCAGTGACCACGCGGTAATCCTAGCATACACATGCCTTCCCAATCAAAAAACGTTCAGGAATCAGCGCATCCCTAACCCGTGGAAGACTGACTTCAATGTTCTTATAACCGCCGCTAGCCAGCAGTCGTGGGATGTAGAGAATTTGAATCTTCACCTAGCCTGCAGAAAATTCTACGACAACCTACGGGAATTGTATGCAGCTCATGTTCCGATGAAGAAACACCATAGCAGCTATCGTGGTCCTCCATGGTTTGATAAATGTCTACAACGAATGATGCGTCATAGAAAGAGGTTGTGGTGTATCTTCAAATTGGAACCCACTGCGGTTAATTATGAAGCCTACAAATCAATTCGTAATGCTGTAACGAAAGTTAAAAAAGACAAGCGTCGAACCTTTGAGAGATCATTAATCGAAAATTCTTCGTCTCAACCCAAAAGACTGTACGCTTATGTAAACAAACGTTTGAGAAGGAAAGACGACATTTCATTCTTATCGGACGACAACGGCCACATCCTCACAACAGATTCATCAAGAGCCGAAACTATGGCAGAATTCTTCGCATCATGTTTTTCTGGAGAGCAGCCCGACCTCCCGCATATCAACGCAGCCGACAATGCTATGCTTGACACTGTCGCATTTAATTCCGATGCTGTGTACGGACTACTCAGAGAACTCGATCCAACCAAGTCTCCTGGATGGGATGGAATCCACCCAGTTATACTGAAACATCTGGCTCCAATAATTGCTAGGCCCCTGGCTTGTGTCTACCAAAAGTCATTTTCGGAGGGCGAACTACCTATCGAATGGAAATATGGTGTCGTTGAGCCGTTTCATAAACAGGGTGACAAGCACAAGCCTAGTAACTATAGACGAATATGCCTTACTTCTGTTCTGTTGAAGATCATGGAGAAGCTGGTGAAACGCTGCATTGAAAATTATATTTACCATCGCGACGTACTTTCTCCTACACAGCATGGATTTATCAAGGGTAGGTCTTGCTTAACCAGCCTCTTAATCACAAGAGAGGCTTGGGCTGATGCAAAAGACAATAAGATATCTGTCGATGTGATATTCTTCGACTTTTCGAAAGCTTTTGATAGGGTCAATCACCGGAAGCTGCTGCATCGATTGAGAGCATATGGGCTTGGAGGCTCGCTTTTGAAATGGCTTCATAGTTTTATCGCAGATCGGCAATGGGCTGTGCAAATCAACGTGTCCCTTTCTCGTTGGAGGCCTGTCAGCAGTGGAGTACCACAAGGGTCGGTTTTAGGCCCTCTCTTATTCATTCTTTATGTGAATGACATAACACGTAGTTTGCAATCAACTTGCTTGATGTTTGCAGACGATCTGAAAATATGGCGCGCAGTTGCTTCATCAACTGACCGTGAAATACTGCAAAAGGATATAGACGCCATCAGCAAATGGGCATCAGTCAACGATCTTCCGCTGAATGCTACCAAAACGAAACATTGGACGGTAGGCGTTCTGGACCCCTTTGATTATTACATCGATGACATGAAGATTGAGAGCTGTACGGAGACCAGAGATCTAGGCACGATTGTGACTTCCAGCTTGAAGATCGCAGCAAACACTGCTCAAGCACGATCAAAGGACTTGCGATGCTTGTGGGCCCTAAGAAGAACGTTTGCTGATTGGTCTATTCCTATGACAAAAATACTTTTTAGCACTTACGTTCGACCACTCCTAGAATACGGTGTTGTACCGGCGTTTCCCTGCACCGCAGCCGAAGAGCGACTTCTAGAAAAAGTTCAACGACTTGCGACGAGATTCTGCACCAGTATCTGCAAGCTACCATACGCAGAGCGATGTCTGAAATTGAATATTTTCTCACTAGCCTACCGCAGGGTTCGTGGTGACATGATACTCCTCTATCGGATTGTTTGCCGAAACGAGCTTCCTGGCCTCAGATCGCTTTTTGTAGTTATCTCTGACCATCGCACAAAGGGCCACAAATTTCGGTTGCTCGTCCAACGGACGAATCGTCTGTCGCCCTGGTACAGATTTTCACAACGTGTTGTCGGCACTTGGAACTCACTTCCGGCCAAGGTTGTTGAAGCGCCAAGTCTATCTCTGTTCAAGAACAGCACCGATCAATTTCTCTGGTTCGCCAAAGACGACTGCTTTGAGAAACGAATCCACCTCCCAGGATACCCGAAACGTTGGTAGTTATGCCGGTTCAAGAAAGAGCTTAAATGGAATTTTTGTACTCCTTCTGCTCTAAATATAATTGTATTGATGTCTCAAATCATGCAAGCCCTCGCGTGTCGATCGGTTGTAAGATCGTTATCCAGTCGCTTTCTCACCTTTGAACACCGGTCCATCGACATCTACATTGTCCACTTTATTACCTTGTCACCTAAGGGTGGATTTAGAATCGATGACAAGTTTCTTGGAGTCGAATGCAGCATAAAAATCGGTAAAGCATGTTGTCGTTTGCTCTGGATATCGATTACGTGTTCCAAAACATTCGGTATACGCCTCCAATCGCGAAACAAAATTCATGTTCATCATCATCACTGACAGCATTATATCGGTAGCATGTACCAAATGCTCAACTGCCACTCAACCATAATAAATGTAACATCCTAAAAGATGGGGAAGGGTGGGACTTGAGTAGCTACGGATTCTATAGAAGAGTAAGCGCAAACAAACTGGGAAGAGGTGCCTACACCTCGAATGGAACATGCATTCAAACAAGTTTCGTGAACGAATAGAGCGACTGTAACGAGATAGAGTGAAAGATACTTCCAAACGAATGATAAGATAACGCCTGATAGAAAGGCTTTAATCAACTATATATTTGGGCATATAGACTGTAACGAGAAAAGAGAACTGTTAATGGAGTAAAGCAGTACAATATGTTTAATATACGTGTGTGTTTATAAAGAAGGAAAGGTATGGAAAATAATACGACATTCTTCCCGGCGGGAAAGAAATGTATGTTATAATAAGTCACGCCTCTCGATTTCGGAGACAGTAAGGTCTGACTCTTTGTTGCTGCGTGATGAGTTGTTCGGTATTATTCTTTTCGATAGGAGTATTTGAAGGTGTGTCACAATCAAGAGTTTCAGTGGGTGAGTCCTCCGGTTCGGAGCCAGGTGCTTGCAGTGATTGATCTACTGGGGCTAATCTTCGCAATGAGACGGTTTCCTCACGACCATCATGATAACGTACGTGCGCGTACTGGGGATTGCACTCCAACAGTTCGCCTTCCTCTACGAGCGGATCATACTTGGAATTACGAACATTCTTCTGAATGAGTATCGGTCCGGGTACCAATAACCAATTCGGAAGACTAGTACCGGCAGGCGATCTGCGATTGTGCAGAAACATACGTTCGTGTGGAGTGGCATTAGTAGCGGTGCATAGAAGTGACCGTACCGCGTGAAGCGCATCCGGGAACACCTGTTCCCACTGCTCTGTACTAAGCCCTCGGTTTCGCAAACTGAGAGAGATTGTTTTCCACAGTGTACCGTTCAAACGCTCTACCTGTCCATTTCCTTGAGGATTATATGAAGTAGTTCTACTGGTGGCAATTCCTCGAGAGTGGAGGAAAGCTTTAACTTCAGCAGACATGAAAGAAGGTCCTCGGTCAGAGTGGATATAAGATGGCATACCAAAAATTGAAAATAGTTCGATAAAACGGGAAATAATTGTGGGACTGGTCATATCTGCACAGGGAAAAGCAAAAGAGAAACGTGAAAATTCATCGATAACGGTCAGTAAATAGTGATTGCGTGTGGAAGATGGAATAGGTCCTTTAAAATCGACGCTAAGGCGCTCGAACGGTTTGGTTGCTTTAATCACAGGGTCATTAGCGGGATAGTAGAACTTTGGTTTTAACTGTGAGCAAACGGTACATTGTTGACTGACAGCTTTTACATTATCCACGGAGAAAGGTAGATTTTTCGATTTCACAAAATGGAACAAGCGAGTGATGCCAGGATGGCAGAGTGAGTCATGAATACTTTTTAAATGTGTGAGAGATTGGATGCTTGAACAAAAACCTCGAGATAAAGCATCCGCTACCGTGTTACTTGGACCAGGACGATAGACCACGTCAAATGAGAACTGGGAAAGCTCTATGCGCCAACGTTGGATTTTATCGTTCTTAATTTTGCTTGCAGCTTTGGAATCATACATGTAGGCGACAGAACGCTGGTCTGTGATCAACTTGAAATGACATCCGATGAGATAATGCCGCCACTTCCGGATGGCTTCGACGATCGCACATGCTTCTTTCTCTACCGCTGAGTGATTGTGTTCACAATGAGATAGAGTTCGAGAGAAAAGGCTACCGGGCGGCCGCTTTGGTTAAGGGTTGCGGAAATGGCTATGTCTGAGGCGTCGGTTTCAACGACGAGAGGGACATTACGATCGATAGAAAACAGAGATGCTTGAACCAATTCAGATTTTAATGTGTTGTATGCCTCCATAGCCTTGCCTGACAGGGGGAATGTTTGATTGTGAGTCAGATGATGGATTTTGTCGGAAAACTTTGAAAACCACTGGGAATAATATGAAAACATGCCAACAACCCATTGTTGGGCTTTCGAATCGGTTGGAGGTGGAAGCTTCAGCAGCGCTTCGAAGCGTTCTGGATCCGGTTTTACTGTTCCTGCTGACACTTCGTATCCAAATAATTTGATTTGTTCGACACCATAAACGCACTTGTCACGATTCAAAGTTAAACCATACTTTTCCACCACCTGCATAAACTTGCTCAAATTAATATCATGTTCTTTCTTATTCGCTCCGCAAATTGTGATGTCATCAATGTAAACATATGTGCCTTGAAGTGACTCAGTACGAATAAGTTCATCCATAACTCGTTGAAAACAGGCGACCCCATTCGTAACACCGAATGGTATGCGTTTGTAATGATACAGGTTGCCACATGCTTCAAACGCGGTGTATTCACGTTCATTGTCTTTTATAGGGATCTGATGATAAGCACTTTGAAGATCCACTGTGCTGAAGACACGGTAATGAGAGATTTTATCAATTAAATCATCAATGCGAGGCAAAGGATAGGCATCCAAGTATGTGAAGCCATTTATGGTTTGGCTGTAGTCAACAGCCATGCATTTTTATGGCGTTCGTTAGTTGTGACCAAAACCTGTGCTCGCCAGGGTGACTGAGATGGTTCAATTATGCCATCCTTCAGCAACTTGTTAACTTCAGTCTGGATGAATAGTTCATCACTGTGACTATGTCGCCTAGATTTAGTGGATATTGGCCGACATGATAGGTCGAGATGAACAAAAAGTGGTAGAGTGGCAACAGAGAGGCTACACAAGGAAAAGGGGGGTTGAATCCCCTCGAAAGGAATTGCGACCATCTGATGCCGTTGAAGAAAGTCATGACCTAATAATACGTCAGCACAAAGGTCAGGAATAATAGATAGTTTAACATTATCGTAAGAATTGTTTTTATGGATAATGGAAACGAAACAGTGACCTTTGGTACTACTTGTCATTGATGTAGAAGCCAGAACGATTTGATTTTTAGACTCTAGTACTGGCCATTTGTGTTCACGTATGATTTCTTCAGAGACATAACTTTCGGAACTTCCGGTGTCAACCAGGGCCTGGAGCGTTATACCATTGACAGGGATTTTAGTGATTGCTTTCTTTAGACAGGTTGGCACGGAAGCTGTGGCAATGGCTGATTCAAGAAATGCGCAAGCAGGAGCATTATGTTTGGCAGAGTTTGTAGAACGACAAACTTTGATGAAATGTCCCTTCTTGTCACATGATTTACAAACGGCTTCTCTAGCAGGGCATTTGTGACGTGGATGTCGATCATATCCACAGAAGAAACAATTACCTGGAAGCCTTGAGTGAGCAGTTGCCAAGGTTGTATCCGACTTAGAGGTATCGAGGTCTATGGTTTCCTTGGGAGATGCTTTGCAAGTAATGACAGGAGCTGACGATGCATATGAATTAGACTGTCGCTGAGCCAAGTCCAACGACTTTGCTTGAACGAAAGCTGTCTGTAGATCGAGACATTTATGTTCCAGCAAACGTTGCCTGATAGGATTTGATAGCAATCCAGAAATAAACGCATCACGCGTTGCATCATTTTGGTTTTCAGTTGCGCTCACGGATTTGAAATTACAGTCTTTAGCGAATGTGTGCAATCTCTGAACAAACTAGTCGAGGTTCTCGGTTTGTGCTTGTTTGCAGGTCGCCAAAACATGTCGTGCGAACACTTCGTTTTTTGGTTGCACGTATAGGGACTGAAGAGTGGCTACGGCCGATTCATATGTTGTGCATTGAGATATAAGTTTGTACACAGAAGGCGACAGAAAATGAATCAAAGTTTTGAGTTTGTCTGGTTTGTGCGATTCTATGATTTCAAGAAAATTGCTGAATGTGTACAACCAATGCTCCCAGGAGTCGGCAGCGTTTGAAGCGTTCGGATCTGCATCCAAGCGATCAGGTCTGAGTAAACGATCCATTTGTAGGTGATTAAATTGTAACAAGATAGAGTGAATGATACTTCCAAACGAATGAGGAGATAACGCCTG
>JACCGJ010009752.1:0-20761 GCA_013407085.1 Atriophallophorus winterbourni | reverse complement strand
TGCATACCGTCATCAGATGGAGACAGTATGATTAGGTTCAATTAGCCTTCAAACAGTGGAAAAGTGGTACACCGTTACATCAATAAGCGCCTTGAGTGGTTGACCAGGAATAACAATGTGATTCTGTGATTGAACACCCTGGTTCGTTGTACGAACCCTATGTAACAGTGGCATTCAACCATAACTTTATTTACTACTTATCCAATGTATCAAGTCTCACAGAAACTAATCTTACTGTCTCCATTTGATGACGGTAAACAACCAGACACCGGTAGTGAAGTGTATGTGTTTTGATAATACTTTCTGTTTTGTATGACAGGAAATGATACAAGAAAAGAAAACTTTGCAATTGACTGCCAGCGTCAAAATTTAATTTTACAATTTTGTTTATGCATAGCGTTGATCAATATACTTGTGAACAAGAACCTAATGCCGCGTCTCACAACATTTACTACCGATAAGGGTGTGCTTGGCGCTTAATGCAAACTGGTGTTCTACTCGGTACAACAAGACTTCATGTTAGGCTCGATGTGACACATGTTTCCCCGATAATAACTGCGTTGAGTGAATCCAACCATCAATAAGGTTTGCAAAAAACATTCAAAATGAAGTGTCTGGTAGTTCGAAGTAAATATCAATAAATGTAATAAGTTGTTCAGTAATCCTGTGCTCCGTCCTTGTTAGAACTGTGATCAGCAGCCACAAAACTGTCAACTCACAGCGAATATTTAAAGAAACCGTGACATGCAAGCACATACAATCGATGAAGTCCATTTGGCGCACTTTCAAGATGCGTAGCAAATTGTGAATGTGGCATTCATTGTGGTACCGTTGACAGTTATCTTTGACAGTTCATGTGGGTGTGAAAATTCGTGGACTAAATCAGCCTGTCTTAATATTACATGACATCGCTGGAGTTCATTTTCGTGTGTGAAGAATGAAGTTTAAATTTTATTTGAATAAGTGCTGGTATTTCATTTACAACAATGGGCAAAGTACCATTTTAAAAATGCTTTCTAACATTGATTCTCATATTCAACAAAGATACAACACCGTGAAGCATTCAAAAATGAAATATAATTGCTAATTATAGTGAAGGTAATACAAAGTGGTCATTCCTACGAAACGTGACACACGGTAAGCGTACTATAGGCTGTTTAGCGGTAAGGTCAAATAAGGGGTGGTCGTTTGACCGCTACTTGATCATGTTCCCTGTCCTGACTATCACCCTTGGTCTGACGAAACTTCTGTGTCAGAAGTGAAACGTTACCCAAAAACTACTCTAACCGATTCCACTCAAATTTCTTTGCATTAGTAATACAAAGTACTTCAAAGTAATTCAGTTTTAATGGTCCCAAAAGCAAATAATTTTACAGTAAAAATATAGGGAAAGCATAAAAAATCTTTTTTTCAGCAGCAGTTCACGAAGAGAAAACAGCAAAGACGGTTATTGAGTAGAAATTTGAAACATGCCACACAGTGGCATACAAATTTAACTTTGTTTACCGCTTCTCCACTGTTTCAAGGCTCACTGAACCTGATCTTATTGTCTCCACCTGATCACGGCAAACAGCCAGAAACCGGTAGTGGTGTGTAAGGGGTGGGGATGTGAGCACCACAATAAATTGGTCAAAGTAATTTAGTTTTAATGGTCCAAAAAGCAAATATTTTGCAGTAACCACAGATTAAAAAAATAGGGAATGCATAAAAACAACACAAATCTGTAATGAATATGGAAAGTCCGTTTATATATTCAGGTTCGAGGTTGAATTTGGTCAACTTATGCTTGTCAAGTTCAGCATTGAACATGTTTAAGCTTGATGCAGAGATTTCCATATAAAGCAAACTCGGACAATAAAGAAGAACATTCAATAATTTCGTCTACAGTGTGGAATAATCAACTTGTAGCCATGAGAGCTGCAACCAAGTGCTTCTTGCCAATGAAAGAGGTTTACAAGTGGGTGATCTACTGTATGCAGAATGTTGAAGAGTACGGCAAAGTCATCCCTGACACGACGGTATGAAAAGTCAACGAGGTTTAGAGATGGAATCCTATCATCGTGTGGCCTGTTGTATTGTCCGTTCACCAATTTCCTAGCGCGGTGGTATACGCGTTGCAGCAAAGTCATGTCCTTTTGTAACCATTGGGACCATGCTTGAACATCATACTCCATTGTTAGTCTGACATTAGCGTTAATTATACGTGTGAGTTTCTGCTTTGAGAAACGAACAAAGATCCTTCTGAGCAATCCTAAGCTTTGGCGGTACTTTTTGTATACAGCAAAACACTGCCGTGAAGACTTCAAGTTACCGCTAATCCACAAGCCCAGGTCTTTCTCTTCAGTAACCCATGAAAGTTGCTGAGATCCCAGAGAGTATGTGAATTCGCAGAATTTACCGACGTTTAACATTTTACATATTTGGATGTTGAACGGTAGGCAGTTTCGTGAGGAAAATTTGGAAATCCTGTATGTTGCGCATGCTAGTTCAAAATTTGATGTCATCCGAAAATAAAATAATTTTTCTGCGTACTACTTCATGTATATCGTCCGTGTACACTAAGAAGAGTATTGGTCCACAAATCAGCAAGTTCATAACCTTGGGTTACAAGTAGAATGTTGCGAACTTAACCTGATTATTCAAGAATAAACTCATTGCAATCCTTGTGTGAGGACTTATAAGCATGATAATTTTGCCATCGATTGAAAATTGTCTGCTAAATATGACTAGAGTTGGACAATTAACACTGAACCTAATCTTACTGTCTCCACCTGATGACGGCAAACAGCCATAAACCGGTAGTGGAGTGTAATTTCAGGGGATGTGAGCAACACACCACTTTGTACAAACCCTATGCAACAGTGGCATTCAAGTATCACTTGTTAAATTGGATATTATTTTAGCACTAACCTTTTGAGAAGGCCAATTATATATTGAAGCGAACTTCCAAAAATATGTATCCATATTTAGCCGTCTTTCATATGCCCCACGTTTCTGGGCATCTTAGATATGGTGATCCCATTTGAATTGAAAGCTTTTGGAATGGTGGGTTTGTTGTTCTAATTTTTTGAGAAAAAATGCGAGGTGCAATAACACTGGTGTATAGTTGACATAGCGAAACAGTTTGAACACCATGATATCACAGAGGATTTTGTATTTTGAGTTAAACGCGACAACGTACACGATTAAAACTTACCCAACTTTTAAATTAAATCCGAAAGACTGGTCTGAACTGCAGCATACCATAGCGGACGTCTTCAGAAAACTTACAAGTGCATGCAATGCAATTAGATAAGCAAAACCTGCTGAAAAAAATTTTGTCTACCGACTAGACGCAGGTAACTTGTTTGTAGGCGCAGGCGTTAAGATTAATAAAACCATATCAACAAAGCGCTGTTAGTGTTGAACATATTGGGATCTAATTGTAACTTTGGGCAGCCAGACACGATCAGCATAGTGAAAGTCAACACCGAACAATTCAATTTTGATGGTCTAAAAAGCATATAGCTTGACAAAAACCATAGAATAATATGAGAATTACGAATAACATGGGTAGAAAAACGGGATTTGTTTGCTTACTGAGCAGTTCAGGAATCAAGTAAAAATCCATTGGACAGAAACTAGTTTCAAAGTTCGAAGCTTTTATGGTGTAAAATATGTAGGTTCAAATTTTGGATTGGTCAACATGAAATTGTCCAAATTCGATTTGAATATATCCAAATTGGGTGAATGTGCAACATTACAAGGTAGGCATTGACCCGGCGAGTTGGGAAGAACTTGCTCTTGCCCGCTCATATTGGAGGCACTGTGTAAAGCGTAGTATGCATGTTGGGGAGGAGCAGATACAGCTCTTGGCGGCTGAACGCAGATCACGCCACCAACGTGCAACTGACGCAATACAACTGAGTTCTGACTATCGTTGCCAGCGCTGCGGAAGAGATTGTTCCTCCCGAATCGGACTGTTTAGTCACTCAAAAAGCTGCAAAACTTGAACATTCACGCGTTTGTGATGTACATCCATGGTCGACATCGACCGAAGGAGGCCAACAACAACAAGGTAGGTAGTTCCAGGTAAAGCATACACGTACAGAATAAAAGTACCTTCGACAGTTTAGTCTCGAGTCGGGAATATGTACTGTATAGTCGTGACTCCGGCTGGTTTTGGGTGGTAGTCGCGTGAATAGTTGATTTAGGGGATGGTTGGGGGTATGCAGTATATTGAACATAAGTATCAAATCACCTTTAAGACGGCGGTAGCGAAAGTCGAATAGATTGAGACTTGCAATACGATCTTCGTATTGTTTGCGCTTCAAACCGCGTACGAGCTTGGTGGTCGGATGATATATTCTCTGCAAGATGCTGATGTCCTTCTGTAGCCAGTGTGACCAAGCCTGAACCGCATACTCCATGGTTGGCCTCAAGTACGTATTAATTAATCGATGAACGGTTTGCTTAGTGAAACTCCCGAACACGCGTTTCAGCAGTATCAGTACTCGTGACCTCTTTTCATAGACCAACACTTTTTCATGTTTTGCTGACATGATTGTAAATTTCAACACTGCCACCGAGTTACAAACTACTGAAGACATATATTTTAACTGCAGTTTAGTGTCAGATGCCCTGAACTATGTTAATCAGTGGAATATGGGAAAGAATCAAACACAATCCTTTCGGGTGTGATGACCAGGAAATAAAATAAGACTGAAAACGCCTGTGAAAATGTTGCTAGACAAGAACTAAAATGGAACTCATAAGGTAAAAGGAAATTAGGAAGACCTATAAATCTTGAGAATGATTCGTCGAAACCAAACTAAAGCTCTGGGCCATGATATTCTGTCGATTGGATAGAATTACATGAAGCGAATTCCGTATGCTTCGTATTGTTGAACCCTATGTTTCGCCCAAATGAAATAGAATTTAATCAAATAAGTCAAAAGCTAATTCTTGAAATATCTGTAGTGTTTGAACCTAGCAATATTGTTTATCATTTTTGTCAAAAATGCATTCTATTTTTTCAAAAAAATTTAGTGAATTTTGGATTTTGTTACATTGCTCGTCTATGAAACTTGATTTAAATCCATACCGTTCGACAAACAAATCATGTTAAACCAGTGGTTGTAATCAGATTGAAAATCTAAAGAATCTTCTTTAAAATGTGTGGTTTTTAAGATGAGTCTTTATCACCGCTTGGGCGAAATCAATACATGAATATACAATGTCTGGAAGCATGCTGTACCATTCAAGCAATCATGGTCTGGGTATTACGTTCTCATATTATCTGTCATGTATTAAAATTGATTTGGATTTGTCCTGAAAGTCGTGATTGGTAACAGATTGTTTTCTTCCGACGTTTACTATGAATGGTTCTCCGTTACTGATTGGAGAAGCACTGGCTCCCATTTCTAAATCTTCTTCGTCATTGATTAGGATTTCTCTATGTTTCGATATTCGTGTAGATCCACGCTCTTCGGGCATGTTTATGCGACTGTTTGAATTCCAGCTCACCTGGGAAATAATATCGAATCGTTACCACACGAAATGGATATGTAACTTTATCAAACAAAATACAATTAGGTATTCCAAACAATTCACAAACAAACTATTCTTATTGATGTCACCAACATCAACAATACAAAAGACAAAGTTTCAAAAGGAGAACAATCTAACGTTGTCTACAAGATTAAGTGCAGAGATTGTGAGAAAAACTTCATCAGAGAAATCGGTCGCAAGCTAAGTACAAGACTACATTAAAATCGGTTAGCCGTAGGGAGACACGATCCAAGGTCATTGATTTAATTCATGTTGATCAATTCGGACACCAATTTGATTGGCACAACGCGAAGATTTTAGCAGAAGAAAATAACCGACGAGCGCGAGAATTCATCGAAGCATGTAACTCAACAACGTCATCAATTAACCAGCACCTCCAATTGGCCACAACCGATGGACCAATGAAAACGCGATGGACGAAAATGCAACATATGAATTCCCCCAACCACCGGAAGTGATGGCGAACGGACAGACAGTATTTATAAAAACCAAGGAATACCAACTATAAGACACTTCCAAAGACTTTTTCCTTATGCTGTCAACTTGCTTGATGACGAAACGTCCAACAACAACAACTACTACAAAACTCGGCAAACACCATATGAACTTCATCCTCGCCCTGAGCTACTTATATTCTCCTTTATTGCTAAACGTCATGATTGTGTTCATTTCACCGTGGAACAGTTGTGAGGTATTTATTTAAATTATTTTTGTAGACAATGCTGAATGGAATTGCTACGAGAAAACCGCCCTGTTGCCTCTAGAATCGCATAGTTATTCGTAGTCGTTTGCTCAATTTGATTTTAATTAGCCAAGTTAGCGTCGCGCTAACTCTCATTATTCGTGCGAGCCAATACCAGTTATTTGCTGATTGCAATCGTTAACGATCCCCCCGGATAACCTTGCTTATTCAACTAATTCCAAGTCATTTAATACGTACCCTGCAGAAAAATGTGAACTGAGTTCAAATACACATTAAGCATATGAAACCCGAACTAATCGTACTGCTTTAAAATGGCGCTCATCATTTTGAACCGTGTATCTACTATCATCTCAAAATAATTAATGCGATTTCCGAATAAACGAAATTTGCTGTGTGCCATGCTCATTGAAAATCCCGCAATGATCACTCTCGCTATTTTTTATCAGGGTCAGGGAATTAGGTTCACACCTATCCAACCAACTTACAACATCCGATGACAAGTCTCAAGCATTAGACGCGCCAAATGTATTAAATATGCAAATGTTTGATCGCTTCATCAACAACAAGTGAGAAAGAAGCAGAACTCAATAGATAGCAAATTTTTGAACTGAAAGTTAGCTGGTTGTTCAAAAAGCAAAATATTGCAAATAAAAGTAAGTCTCCCGAAATACTACTGGGGTAATTTGTTGTCATCAATGTCCGTATCAATATATGGATTGGATTTTTGCCATAGAATACATCTAATGATATTAAGAAACTCATATTATCAATGGCATTAATTGCACAGTTGCTTAGTTTCATGTAATTAATTTCTAGCTGTTCGGGTAAAAAACATTTGGAAAATTCAAAATGTGTAGCGAGGAATTGTGCCACGCATGCTCTGTCTTGTAGATTTTTTCTGAATTACATGAAAACATTTCACAGATTTTCAACAATATAGGGCGGTAGCCAAGTTAATAGCTTTCAAAGTTATCGTTACGACAATGTATGCTTTAAGAAACCTGTCTATTTTTTAAATTATATGTTCCAGGAGTACGAATTACGTAGTAATGATACAAAAGTGAATGTGAGATACCATATTCTTTCTTGAATCATGTAACGTTGAGTATTCGGGTCAAGTTCACAGTGCAACAGATTACAGCGGAATCCGAACCCGTGGTTGGAAATATTACATATGGAAGTTCATCCGACGATGACGATGATAGATGTATCTCTTGATGCGAAGTGTTGTTGTGCATCCGTCGGTCGATGTCGACCATGGATGTACAATCACATCGCATGAATTATGTTTTGCAGCTTCTCGAATGAATAATACAGTACGATTTGGGAGAACAATCTCCCCGCAGCGAGTTTGCAACGATAGTCAGAACTTTTGTTATTGAATCATTGCTCGCCGGCGGTGTTGATCTGCGTTCAGCAGCCAAGAGCTGTATTTGCTCCGTTCCCTGGCTGCAGAACGGACGCTTTACACAATGCCTCCAGAGTGAGTGGTCAATAGCAAGTTCTTCCCAGCTTGCCTGGTCAATGTCTAGAGCTTTCATATCTCTTTTGCAAACATCTTTGTACTGCAAGTGCTGTCTGCCCAATGGTCGACTTCCTATTTGCAACTCACCGTAGGGTAGATCTTTCGGAATACGACCATTTTCCATTCTATAGACATGACTAAACCACCGCAGGCGGCGCTGACGTAATAGGGTGAACATGCTCTGTAGACCAGCTTTTGAAAGCACTTCAGAGTTAGTCACTCTGTCCATCCACGATATGTTCAAGATACGACGGATGCTTCGTAGATGGAAAACATTCAGCTTCGGTTCGTGTCTTGCGTGGGTGGTCCAGGTTTCACTGCCGTATAGTAAAGCATTTAGTACGCACGCGCTGTATAGCATCATCTTTGTCTTTACAGTCAGCGTGCGGTTACCCCAAGCATGAGAGTTCAATCGGGACAAAATGACAGCTGCTCTGCCAATCCGCTTATGAATCTCCGTGTCTAGCGAGAGGTTGTCCGCAATGGTTGAACCGAGATATGTGAAATGATGTACTGGTTCAAGCTGACAGTTTCCAACAGTGATGATTCGTGGCGATACAGTCCCTTGACCAAGGACTTTGGTCTTGCTCATGCTGATTGTTGGACCAAAGTCTGCGAACGTTGTAATACTCCGATATATTCAAATAATTTTCACCTAAATAAGGTAATCGATTACCAGTTTATTTCCATTGTTGAATGAACAGTATCTTATACATGATCCGGGGAAATAATCAGCCTTAAGTTTCCATAATACTCATTAGATTATTATCACTTGGTACTCACATCTCTATCCCTTACACACCACTACCGGTTACTGGTTGTTTGCCGTCAGTAGATGAAAAAATAAGATCACGTTCAATGAGACTTGAAACAGTGGTATAATGGTAAACAAAGTTATACTTGTATGCCACTGTTGAATAAGGTTCTTACAAACAACATCTATGTTCAAATACAGAATCACAAAATCATTCTTGGTCAATACTCGAGGTGCTTATAAAATTAATTATTTTGTGTTTAGAACATAAGTCACGTTATTGCAGCCAGTGCTGGGCTGGAATGAGGCTTTCAATCTGAGGCATTTTCAGACAGGATGAAACTTTTCGTTGTCATGCTGGACTATATTTGATTGTCCACTTCATGAAGTTTGCGGTTTTAAAATTTGGATGACAGTGGCATTCAAGTATACACTTGTTTACCATTTATCCAGTTTCAAGGCTCACTGAACATAATCTTACAGTCTCCACCTGATGACGGCAAACAGCCAGAAACCGGTAGTGGAGTGTAATTTCGGGGGATATGAGCAACACATCACTTTGGATGACAGTCTATTTTTAGACAAACAGAAGAAAAGTGTATCCCGAACTTTTGTAATGAAGCAGCCATCAGGACTTGTGAATTGCACTCCAGATCGTCTTATCATTAGTGATTGACATCGAACAAACATCTGTAAAGTATTAAACCAACTGCTTGAACTGAATAAGTTTAATTTTGCGTTACAATAATTTGATTTTTCACGTTGCACCGTTTGTGTGAGTACTAATTGTTATTGTTAAAAATAGCATCCGATAAAAATATTTGAAGTTATTATTAGGAAGTGGCGAACTTATATTTGCTGCTAAATCCAAGCGTCTATGTTGTGAGTGAATGGAAACTTCGTTACTTTGAATAAGATACAATCTTAGTTTACTTAAATTTTAATTAAAAACTACTGCTTGCTTTCCTTTTGCTTTTTGTGCGACTATCTCCTCCCGGAGGATGAGTCGGCTTCAATGAAGGTTATTGGGGATTTTGGTACAAAGTAGCGTCCCCAGCACCACTCGACGTTTGTTCGAGTCAGCTTCTCTAGCCTTTGCACAACCAAGTGCGACCTGCAAGCCAGCAGGGAGTTGCCAAAAAGTGGTGGTCTACCAGACTCTGTTCCAGGTTTTACCTCAGGGTTTTGTCCCGAAGCCTTTCCCACGATCGGGTATCCCGCAAGGCAGCGGAGGTTGAAAATCAGGGTTTTCCTTCCCTTAGATGAAATGCCCTCCCAGGCTAACGAGCTCCATCTGCCCGAAGCAAACTGGTTTTCAGGCGCCAGTCATTCGCCTTCGCCCCTTCTCCTGTTGGTAGAAGCAGTTCTGTCGGGCTCGGGGAGCCACTCGTGCAGACCAGTAGCTGGACTTGGTTGTCAGAGGCTATTTGAGACGCATTTTATAAACAGTGGGAGCTTATTCCCACTGCCACCCCCGGCTATGACTACCTTTTGCTTTAGAACCATGACAGCCACACATATCATCAAAACATTTAATTCGGACGTCCCCGTGACATGAAAGCAGTGGTTTATTAATTACTACCAGATTTAAAGATATTTTAATTGACTCAACTCACTGAAATCCTTCAACGGTGTTCTAAAAGACAACGCGATCCTTTATCAGAAATATTAGAAAATTTAAATTAAAGCACGCTTTTTAGTAAGCTTGAAACTTTCAAACGCTTAATAACGTTATACTTAAAGGCTCACTGAACCTGATCTTACTGTCTCCACCTGACGACGGCAAACAGCCAGAAACCGGTAGTGGTGTGTAAGGGATGGGGATGTGAGCAACACATTACTTTGGTTATACTGAAAGACTTTTCAATGGAAGAGAAACACTGAATTTTCAATTTCATGATTATAAGCTAATTTTGCAAATTTTCCATCTAATTTCTAGAAGGTATATTAATCCTGTCACTGTCTAATTTAATCGGAACAGTTTACCATCTGGTGCTATTCATTCAATCATGTTACATCAGTCGAAACATTTTTCATCAAATCATTCATTTTCTGAATAATTATACACTGTGTATTCTAATTTCTTAGCGTCGTTTTTTATTTACACATATTTTAATCTTTGCCATCCAATTGTCGTCGTTAAGCCTAATGCATGGCAGAGTATTAAACCCATCAACCTTATATTAAAGAATGAGGGCCGAAGAAACAATCTTAATCTTCGAACAGAGAAGACGGATGACACAGATAGGAGAGAAAAGAAAAACGCGCGTAAACTTATTCGATTGGGTCAACTAAAACAAGTTATACAATCAGGCTCATTTTGCGCACATTAACAATAACACACTTTTGTAGAAATTCGCACAGGAATTTTGAAGCACCGGGCACATAAAATCAGGTTAGTATAACGTAGGCTCAGATATCTCCCTAATAAACCGCGACTCATCACAAGAATATGTTGCAAAGAGCATAGAGTTCCAACGCAGCCGTCGTCGTCTTCGAACTTGACCAAGGATTCAAGGTAATTCAAAGGTTTTAATGGTCTAAAAAGCAACAAGCTTAACAAAAACCATATAACAAACAATATAAAATGCTGACTGAAATGTCAGTTTAATAGATTTAAACAGGTTTGAATGAAGAAATCACAAAGGCCGCAGACTGAAGTCTTTCAGACAAGTTGCGACTTCATCGACTGGATCATAGACGTAGACGCTTTAACCGCCTCGAAACTCACCGAAATCTTCTAGGATGTTACTGGTTGATCTGTCAAGGATTCTTTTGATTAACAGAAGATAGTAGAACTCGGAGAAGCGGAGAATGCTGCGGCTCCCAGTGTAATTCTTATTTTCCACTCGGGTGTTTAACGCATGGAATTCATTGCCGTAAGATGCTGTGTCGTAGCAATCAGAAGTGAGTTTTATCTCGTATTTCGATTCCTGTCAATTTGACGAGCAATGGTAAGCCGTTTTGAAATTCTACCACGAGACTCGTTGTTTTATTTATCCCATCGTTCTAGAAAAGTCATTAATCAAGCTTAAATCCGAATTGCTCTCAGATTTTATTTTAAAAAAAGTAAGCATAGATTTTATGCGAACGGAATTATGCTCCGACAATAATACTAAAGATTAACCATGGACATATTCAGATTCAATTTTGTTTCTACTTTTAATCACCATTTTATACCACACAAAATAAACATCTGAACACTACATAAAATGAGGATTGGAAATCTTTATTAGAAATGCCACTGCTAGCCCCGAAGTACGAACGGTAAAATCTTACAAAATTACGGTGAGCAAATCTCGCAGGCATAAAAGCCCAGCTGTTGTTGTTGGCCTCCGTCGGTCGATGTCGACCATGGATGTACATCACAATAGCATGAATTTCATGTTTTGCAGTTTTTGAATGACCAAACAGTCCGATTCGGGAGGAACAATCTCTCCCACAGCGCTTGCAACGATAGTTAGAACTCTGTTGTATTGCATCAGTTGCAAGCCGGCGGCGTGATCTGAGTTCAGCAGCCAAGAGCTGTATTTGCTCCTCACCGGCTTGCGGACGACGCTTTACACAATGCCTCCAAAGTGAGCGGTTAACAGAAAGTTCTTCTTAACTCGTCGGGTCAATGTCAAGAGCTTTCATATCTCTTTTGCAAACATCTTTGTACCGCAAGTGCGGTCTGCCCTAAAAGTAATAAGAAGCCCAATTCAATGTTCAAGCGGTTATGTCCGACGTCATTTCACAGAGCCCATCTACAAAGCCCTCGAAGACTCGTGAAGGTACGGAAAAGGCACAGAGGGGCGTTAGCCAGTAGAAAATTTGACTGTAGTTCAAACTTAATATCTACTGTCGTTTTAAGCCTTGAGAAGTCAGTCATCATCAGGTCGGACAGTGTTACTCCACTCGGGTAGTTAACCTTCAATGATGATAAGGTTAAATTTGCGCTTGCAGCAACTAACCCACATAAATCTGCTAGCCTAGACGGCATTATAAAGAACATGGAGCAATTAATAGGAAAACCTGTGTCATTATTTTAAGCTTCCTTGCATCGTGGATTAATTCCCAGTATTTGGAAGCTGGCTGATGTGATTCCATTACATGAAAGTTGCAGTCGATCCTAAGTTTGTAAGTAAAGGCCTGCAAGTCTTACTAGCATCCTATTTGAAATACTGGAGAAACTTAGTAGTGATAGGATTTGTCGCATCTTGTTCAGCATGGCTTCCTTAAAGGAAAGTTGTCCTAACAATCCTCTTTTGTTTTCTTGATGAGGTCACCAAGAGGCTAGATAAAAGACAACAGGTTGAAGTTTTTTACTTGGACTTTATACGGCATTTGATTCAATAAATTACACATTGCTTGCAAGGAAACCTGGTTCCATGGGTATCTATGGTCATCTGAGGAACTCGATAATACGCTTCTTAAGCAATAGATACTTTCGCGTCAGAATAAGCAGTATGTATTCCCCCAAAATAAGAGTTGTTAGTGGAGTATCACTGTCATGATTGTTACTTGTTTGTGATGTACACCTTTTTCATACAGTTACTAATTTTTCATATTCACATTTCAGAACACTACTTTTTCTTATTTTTATCATAGACTTGACAGTCGTTAAAGTGTCCCTGCTATATTTTTGCGGATAATGTCAGGTTTATTGTATCACTTAATGCACAAGATCTTCTTGAGGATATTTGAAAAGGTCATAATGCGGTCTGCTTCATGGGATCTATCAGTAAACATCACTAAATACATTCAACCAAAGCTGTAACCGCAGTGGTATTTGAACTATGAACTTCTTTATTGAAAGAAACACAAACAGGTTGATATATTGTAGAATTATTCGTGTGGATAACGAGTGTATTTGAAAAGTATGAAAAAATAAATTCTTGTCTACAAAGATAACTGTGGTGTTGATGCTGACGAAGCACTTACGATTTATCTTTCGGTTTGTTATCTGCAATCTTTTTAGTTCCGCGACCTAAAACGGATAAAAACAAGTGAAATAGCCGTCCAAATATATATGTCTCGTGTTTACATGACTTGGCACTTGAATATAAAACGGGATTCGATACAGTAAGGCAAACTGGATAAACTAAAGCTGAGCGACAAAGTAGGGTCGTTCCGTTTTGATACGCCATGGCAGGTATCAAAACGGCCATTTTTCAGTTATCCATGAACACTGTTGCTCATTACCCATTGTGTTACCTTGTCAACCAACGACAATTTACGCCCAAGCTTTTAATATTGTGCATTATTAATATCTTAGGCTAGTTAAGATTAATTAGCCAGACGGAAAATTTAAAATGAACACTGAAACATATAAAAATTATGCAAGCTAAGCTTGCACGAATCCTTGATTTAGAATATCGATGAGACCACCGATTTTTCAAAATAAAAAAGCTATTGGCATCTATACCACAAGATCACGCAATATACAGCTAAAGGTTTGTCACTGAAAAAACAAATGAAGGTATGGTGTGAAAGCACAAGCCTCATACAGGCAAAGTGCCGCAGTCATAGACTACATATGAACTAAGATACTGCCAGGTTGTCCAGGCGTATATAGATCCGAGAAAATGTTCGTCCTAGTGTAAAGATGCTAGTAAGAGTACCACGTGGTTCATCCATAGTGGTTCCAAGGTTGTCACAGCCGGGGGTGGCAGTGGGGATGAGCTCCCACTGTCTATAAAATGCTCCCATAAGGCGTGCGTCTCAAACAGCCTCTGACAACCAAAGCCCAGCTCCCGGCCTGCACGTGGCGGAACTGCTTCTACTGACAGGAGAAAGAGCGAAGGCGGGTGACTGGCGCCTCAAAACCAGTTTGCTCCGGGCAGATGGAGCTCGTTAGCCTGGGAGGGCAGTCCATCTAAGGGAAGGAAAACCCTGATTCCAAACCTCCGCTGCCTTGCGGCATACACGATTGCGGGAAAGGCTTCGGGAGTGAACCCTGAGGAAAAATCCCTGCTGCCTTGCGGGAAGACTTTTGAGTCAAAGGCTCCGGGTTGGGTCCCCTAAGCTAACCCCCTACTTCGGCCTTGCCAACCGGGTAGTATGTCGCCTGAAACAAGAACCATGGAATCTACCTCAACTACAACTCGCTGTCAAAATTACGTTCGCTACATTACATCACATGCCGATCCTTATATCCCACGCCCCTCATCACACACAAGCAATGAATCTCGTCAAGATGCTCCTTCAAGCTCGCCAAACACAGAACAGCCAAGCCAGAGTGCTCACTTCTTGAAACCCCGTATGCCCTTCAAGCTAGCTGCATTCAACGTCAGGACCTTGAGACAAACAGGACAACAGGCTGGATTAGCTCGTACACTAGAAACGATGAGAGTAGACATCTGCTGCCTATCAGAAACGCGCTTACACGACTCTAGTAATGTGATAAACCTATGCTCACCGAATAATACCGGCGTCAAGTTCCGTTTGCGTGTATCTGGTGATGAAGAGGCCCAGGCAGCGGGACTTGCAGGAGTTGGTATTGCCCTGAGCTCACGCGCCGAGGCAGCCTTGATTGACTGGTTACCTGTCAATAGCCGTTTGTGTGCCGTCCGACTTGGTGGCTCATGCAAAATCAGTCAACA
The DNA here is from genome assembly GCA_013407085.1 of Atriophallophorus winterbourni. Classification (NCBI taxonomy): domain Eukaryota; kingdom Metazoa; phylum Platyhelminthes; class Trematoda; order Plagiorchiida; family Microphallidae; genus Atriophallophorus; species Atriophallophorus winterbourni. Next base: position 5,645 of record JACCGJ010009752.1, on the reverse strand, counting down.
CAGGCAGAACACTCGTGCTCTTTTCGTCATCGCAGCCTACGCCCCCACTGACTGCAGTGTTGATTTAGCGAAAGACGAATTCTACAGAAGTCTAGACGAATTACTGCGTAAAGCACGAAAGTCGGATATTGTCATCCTGGCTGGCGATCTTAATGCCCGAGTTGGCCGCCTCTCACAAAGTGAACGACACCTCGGTGGTCCATATGGTCTCGATTGCGTCCGATCAGACAACGGTGAACGCCTGTTGAGTCTATGTGCTGAGCACCGCCTATTTCTCAGCAGCGTCAACTTCCGACATTCCAAACAACGGTCAGCAACATGGAGATCCCCCTCGACAGGACTCTGGACACAAATTGATCACATTGCGATCAGTTATCGATGGCGTTCCAGTGTGCAAGACTGCAGATCATATTGGTCGACCTGCCTATCATCAGACCACGCGTTAGTCTGTGCAAACTTAACTATGCGTTTCAGCGGATCGCGTAAGAAAAATATCACGAGGCTGGATACGCTTAAACTATCAGATGGATCAGTGGCAGAGAACTATCTAACGGCCCTATCTAATGCACTCGGACCCCATCCCGATAATATTGAGGAGCATTGGGCTCAAATCCAAAGCGCAATGTATCATGCTGGCCTGAAAAGCAGTGGAACATCTAAGCGAACGGGTTCAAACTAGATATCTGCTCCTACAGCCAAATTAATTGACCAACAGCGTTCCTTACCTCCGGGGGAAAGATATGATGAACAGCGAAGGCAAATTCGCCACCAGTTGAAGACCAGCCTCAAAACGGACCGAGAATCATGGTGGGAAGAGCGGGCAAGCGAGATGGAAGCAGCCCAAGAAGTTGGCAACACCCGCAAATTGTTTCAGCTTATACGCTCCATGGGACCCCGAATGCCCAGCGTGAGCGAACTCATCACGGAAGCAGATGGGTCGTTGATTACCAACAGAGAAAGGCGAATGGACCGCTGGAGGGAACATTTCGCTAGCCAATTCAATCAACCGCGACCACTCTCTGTTGCTCAGCCAAGTGGCTCCACCACTCAGTGGCCGGCCCCACAGGGACCACCTACAGAGGCAGAAATTCGCTCACACATAATAACGAGCTACCAGCCGAACTATTCGTTGAAGGTGTCGACGTTTTGTGCAGTGAGCTGTCAGTGCTCTTCGGAAAGATCTGGAACGAGGAAACCATACCCAGCGCATGGGGAGCATCAGCCATCGTCCCAGTATTCAAGAAAGGGTCGAGGAAAGAGTGCGGTAATCACAGGGGTATCAGTCTCATACCGGTGGTTTCTAAACTGTTTGCATCAATCATCCTGACCAGGCTTAACAGCTACCGAGAAGCAGAGTATCGAGAAGAACAGGCTGGTTTCAGAGGAGGACGCGGGTGTGTGGACCAAATCTTCACGCTCCGCCAAATTTTGGAGCAACGTTACCAATACGCACGTCCAACAATTATCGTCTTTTTTGACATACGAGCAGCCTTTGATTCCATTGACAGAACGCTCTCTGGGACTTTCTCATTCGCCATGGTGTCCCACCGAAGTACGTAATCCTGCTCAAGAAGCTGTACTGCCACACCACCGGCAGAGTCAAAGCCTATGGTGATTTATCCAAGCAGTTTACCATTTCCAGCGGGGTTCGTCAAGGATGTCCGATCTCCCCATTCCTATTAACTTTGCGATCGACGATGTCATGCAGGCAGCAACAGCCCAGCTACCGAATTGTGGGATCGACCTGCTCCCCGGTCGACGAGTTATGGATCTGGACTATGCTGACGACATTGCTCTCCTCGGAGAGGATGCTTGCGCCATACAAAGCGCTTTGGATCTACCCGTTGATCAGTTGTCGCTGTATGGATTACATTTCTCTCCGTCAAAATGCAAAGTGTTCCTACAGGATTGGACAGACCCAACACATGATTTGACGATCGAAAACCATAAACTGGAAGTGACTGACAGATTCACCTACATAGGGAGCTGCATCACCACTGGGGGCGATAACGAAGCTGAAATCACAGCACGGATTGCAAGAGCACGCCATGCTTTCGCTGGGCTACGGCATCTGTGGCGCGACGCGATGTTGGATTACGCTTGAAAGGCAGAGTGTACCAGGCCACCGTACGAGCAGTTCTACTGTATGGCTGCGAGACGTGGACGCTGCGACAAGCCGATAGTCAACGATTATCGACGTTTGATCATCGCTGCCTGCGGAGTATAGCTCGTTTAAGCTGGCAACAGAAAGTCAAAAATGATGACGTCAGGAGGGCAGTCCTCGGCGATCGCTCTGTGCCACTCTCCGATCATATATCCATGTGCCAGCTGAGATGGCTGGGGCACGTTCTCCGTATGGATGAGCGACGCCTTCCTCGCCTAGCTCTTTTTGCTCTCGCTGGACCTGATTGGAAACGTCGCCGTGGCGGACAAAGGAATACCTGGCGGAAGACCCTCAAGCGTCTAACAGCCCCACTAGCCATCGTGGGAACATCGCGCTTACCCGGGTGGGGTCCGAAGGACCGTGAAGATATGTGGCTGATAACACTCAGTGTGATGGCAAAAGAAAGGAACCAGTGGCGAGAATCCTGCCGTGCTTGTGTTCCCGTTTATCAATGACCCCCCCCCTCCCTTTTTCCAAAAAAGACAAAAAAAGATCAAAAACGGCATGTGTAAACAGACAGACAAAAAAATCCCCCCTCTTTTTTCTATTTTCTTTCATCATGTACCTTCTTCATGGTATACTTGTTGGCACATCGTCTGTAAAGACTTGTGTGATAATAATATAATAATAATAGTGTTACGTTTAATTTATCGGGATGCTGTGGTTAATAGGGCCGGTTTCTTTGGCACGAAGCTAAATAATTTATAGGATTTCATCAGCTGGATTGAATGAAAGCTTGTCATAGTTAGGTTCCCAACAATTAATAGTGACAAATATATATCGGAGTACGGTGGGCATCCGAAATGTGCAACCGCAACATGATTTGCACCTCTGACCGTATAACTGAAAGTCAGACGCAGTTTTTAGTTTTAATTACTCCTTTGCTGTCGGGACCGAATAAGCTGCGAAAACTTTAGAAAATTGCAAGTATCGTTTTTTCTTCTTTTGCTTCGAGAATAAGTATCCACCATTTACTTCAATCTAATGACAAACTTTTTAGATTTAATAATTACGCACCAACGGCTCGGGTTCATAAAATAGCTGATGTCGTTGAGGAAGAATTCCAAATTAAAATGGTGAAATCCAGTTAGATCATAGGGCTGTTTGTATGGCAATCAGGATTATGTGAAACTGCTTCAATTCACAAACTTCCATCTTCACAACAGTTTTCTTTTCCTCCTAAATCTAAACTGATGAGCATCTAAATGGCTAAAAGTTTACTGATATTTAGGAAACAGCATAGAACTCAGCACAAAGTAACAAGTATCCAGGTACGTAGAATGAATGCAACATATTCGAGATGTTGTGAACAATTATTTAATGGTAATATTTGGACAGATGCATTCGCCAATCAGAGTAGAGCACCTGCGATATGGAGCAGGTGTTTCAGCGCATTAAAAATAGAGTAGCCTGTTCAGACCTTTGTCAATATTGTAATTGAAAAGAATGATACTTCTCCAACGTACGACAAATTGTTAAAATTACATGTTGATTTTTTCTACTGTTTAAATTACGGAATAAATTTAAAAAAGGATCGGAAAAATGTTAAATCGCAAACTTGAAAGTGTGATTATACCTATTTATAGGAAGTAAAAGATGTGATAAACGGTCAACAGTAACTGAAATATAACACAGAGAAGTGTTGTAGAAACAAAATCCACTACCAAATGATTTAATTGACAAATGACGGAAATTTTGGTAAGCATATGAACATCAGATCTAAAAACCAAACCCACTTAGGATATGCACATACGAAGACTTCCACTGTCGTCGCGCAATACCAATTGCTTTTGATGCCTCTTCCGTGGTGCTAAATTCAACTATCACAGAGAATTTAGTTCCGAGTTGCGGATGAAGCGCTTTTGATTTTTTCAAATCTCTTGGAATTTTCTTGCCCACAGGAAATGTGCGAACCAACGACGGGACTATATAGCTCGCCTGCAAGATGAGACGGCGGATAAAATGAATACGAAATGATATTTCAGGGGATTAGTTTGTGATGCGAATCCAAGGTATGCATGTGCATGAACAAAACAAACAGGCTCAAAGTTAAATGAATTTATGTGTTCAGGATGGGCCGCAACCTGTTCAAAGGAATACCTGGCGGAAGACCCTCAAGCGTCTAACAGCCCCACTAGCCATCGTGGGAACATCGCGCGTACCCGGGTGGGGTCCGAAGGACCCGGCAATGCATGAGAAAAAGAAAGAAAAAAGGTACAATATGAGGGGGAATTTTTTTGTCCATTGTTCCACATGTCGATTTTTTGATTTTTTTTACAAATTTGAGGGGGGAACACAAAATAGAATGCACTCTCTCCACTGTTGCCGGTTCTCAGCCATCGTCGACAGCGTGTCAAGCCACAGACACTCACTATCCCTTGGACCCCACTCAGGAAGCCGCGTTCGTCCGACCCGAGCTAAACCCGACGTCAAGCGTTTCAAGGCTTTCTTCTAGGTCAGCGGTTGTCCACATGAACACCGTCGCCAGCCTGGGCCAACCGACACACGCAGCGCGCGGAAGGGTAGGCGCTCAGGCTTCATTCTCAAGACGCCCTAGCCAGCGGAGACGGGAACGGTCGATTAGGTCTCGTAGCATCAGGCTGTTCACACCTAGAACACGGTGCCTCACTTCAACGTTGCTAGTGCGGTGTTGCCACCACACTCGTGCAAGCCTCCGTAAACATCGATGTTCAAACACCTCCAAGCGCCGGAGCTCCTCTGCGCGTACTGCCCAGCTCTCGCGCCCGTAAAGCAAGACCGACCTGACTGAGGCCAGGTAAACTCTCCCTTTGAGTCTCAAACTCACGTCAGACCGCTTCCAGAGATGACCTAGACTGGTACTACATAGATTTTAGAATTTTTGTAAGTCATCCGAAACTTTGGTCAATGATAATTGTAGTTAACACAATAGCAATTTATGCGAGTTGTTACTTATAAAGTTATACAAACATTCAACATTCGTGATGGATTTAATGCAAAGTCCTAATACTGCAGCTGTAATCCGACGGGCTAACTGAAAGTTGTTCCTATTTTCTACTCTGTCAATAAAAACCTATGCACCAGACGTATCATCGGATGTCGCGAACGCCGGAGATATTAATGGACAACATGCAACTATAGCAGTGATGGCGCTTCACAAAGAATTTCACCAAAGGAAATTTTGGACGCTCGATTGGCGTATAAGCCACTAACATTCATGTGCTAATTTTACGTAGGGTTAAATCTACTAAGGACTTAGAAATCTTAGTTCCAGCAAAATTTAATTGGGCGACTAATTTGCTGCTGCGGCTCAAAAGGCCAGGAAGTAACTTTTTCGACTGCGTTCACCTCTTACATGCAGGAAAACTGAGGTGCGGTTACCACTCTACAAGGCAATAGTAATGCCCATTTAGAAAACTGTATTCAGGCTTGGACGCCATATTGCCAGAAAGATATCGTGCAGCTAGAAAAGGTACAGAAGCTGGTCACTCGCATGATCGAG
>JACCGJ010009749.1:0-21401 GCA_013407085.1 Atriophallophorus winterbourni | reverse complement strand
TTTCAAATATATATATATATATATTCATTTTTAATTTTATTCTCTTATAACCTTCCGATAAATTAATTCACAGGTGAAATTGAAACGAGAATTAAGCTGGAGTGAAATTGTTGCCCAAAATGAATTTTCGAAAACAAAAAAAAGTAAGATTCGTTGAGGTTGTACACAAAATGTTTCTTTTTGCAGCTATTCATTCTCTCGCTCCATTTCTTTCTATTTCTCTTCATATCCTCATCAAACGAATAGGCAATTGCATATTTCCTTAATGTTTTCTCAGCTTACAATTTCGTAAGTAGTTCTATTGATTGAAACTTTGCTGGCGTTCACAATCAATTCACACATATTGGTCATTGACATATTTTCAGTAACATTCTACATGTTGACATAAATTGAAAGTGAAATCTTTTCATTATCAAACAAGGGTTGCAAATGAGCGGTCAAAGGCGTGTCGTTTTTAACTCGTATTTTTAATTGGTCAGTATTCATTTCAATATGGGAAACATAAGCATCGTGACAAGAGCGAATAACTTGAAGATCGAATTTAACCTCTTCCAACGTCATTCTTCCGGGATCAGAGCAGTTTCCCTTACCTATGTCGTTTCTGCTGGTCAAATTAGAATTGTGAACCATTGAAAAATATAAAGTATTCGAATTCGCTTCAGCAAAGAAACCTGAGTGACAATGACAAAGTTCCAGGGTCAACATTATTATCAAAGTCTTTAAAATGTTTAGTTATAACGTTACCAAATTTATGATAGTTATGCATTTTATTATATCATTCATAAATAAACAACGGACAATTTACAGAGGACGTCACTCCCCGTCTATTTTCTCAGTTAAAATCATTACGATTGTTTAGCGGATACATCACAATTTCGATATCACATCGGAGCAATTTTCATAGTGTGTTGTAAAGTACGGAAGTCTGCGCTTCATGGTAAATGTTTGTTCTAGATTTACCATTAGTAGCAGTAATTCTGATGATTACAGATCACACCGTGACAAATTGATTTGCGATCGATCCTGAGCGGCATACAAATACACGCTGGAGTCTCATGGCGAGTTCTGGAATATCTTTCTGGTGTCTGTCAAGGCCTGACAGTGACTTGAATAACGTGCACCTAATGACTGTGCGGCACTTTAATTAGATTATAATTGTCATTTCTTAAATACACAATAACGGCATGAACAATATACACTGATATCTGCTTGGCTCGAAAACCGAATTGAAAACCCATTTGAAATTACTCATGTATAAAATTGATTGAAATTCCACTGTGGAAAAATGTGTTTTACCGAAAATAAAATCGATTGACCTCGGCACTTTTTCCGTTCACGTGACTGCTCTTCTGTATCATTGTTCACGTTTTAGCTACCGCGATAAAACCTTCATTGTCATGTGCGTTTTCTCTTACCTTCGTGATAATTTATTGCAGTAGTCAGTCTACTACTAATTGGTGAACCCGACGTGACACACAAATCCTTCGTACAATATAAATTTGTGAGCCAAATATACACACCCATTCTTCGGGCAATTTTTCCAGCACGTCAATTTTTCCTGATTTAAATCGGCGTTATTTTTTCAAGTAACTTTTTACCTCGTTTTATCCCAATTTTTATATCGGGAGATCATACTCGTCACATTTATAACCTTTTCGATTGATTATACATTCACGTGGTTAAATACTTTCGACGCATGCTGCAGGTTTGACAGTTCACGGTATTTACTCATCTGCGAATAGATACCAGGATTTTGTCACTCAATTCACGACAATAGACGGGTAGCCATGAAATTGTGTGCTATGAGACAGATGTAACACGTATCTGCACGGACAGTTTGTTTCATTATGCACTGTCCAAATGGAGATCAGTGTTTCTCGTTGCCATTTATATCATCTACACAATCGTATTCCTAAACATGACATTTACAATCATCATTAACAACCAAGGTATCAGCACACACACAAAAATACCAAATCTAACAGCACCATAAAGACATAAATTATATTGATAATCATGTCATCATAATTAATAACATCATTTTTATCTTCTTAGACGTACCAAACCTGCCGTCATCAACCTGAAATCTACCCGTTTTCTTGTCAAAATTTCGATCAAGTTTATCACCATCGTCACTGTTTATACTCTCTTCAAGTTCATCAGCAACAGCAGGTTCTTGTACCATGGTGAGCAAATATTGAATAAATGTCTTCTACTAGCTTCATTCCTCTTATACGTTTGGCATCATATTATTTTACAAAAATTACCTTTTTTCATGCACACGCCCCGTGTCAACTTATACACCACCAAAATCACCTTTTACGAATCAAATGACAGGATCTTTTGCCCCATACCTCGAATTCGTCTGTATCAACAATCGGGTAATGTTGTACAAACGCATAAGTCTTCAATCATTTGAAGTGTAACAACATTGTTTTACTGTACATAACAATTGACCTTGATAAACACTTCCCGTTGATTCGTGTTCCGTGATTGCTCCCCGGTAACTTCGTGCATCACGTCGGGCTCACCAATTTGTAGTAGACTGACCACTAGAATAATGTCCCCAAGAATGATGGAGAAAAGGCACAGGAGATGGAATATTTATCGCGGTAGCCAAAAGGTTCACGAAGGTACCGGGGAGCAATCAAGGAATACGAATCAACGGGAAGTGTTTACCAAGGTCAATTGTTATATACAGTAAAACAATGTGGTTACAGAAGCACATATGCGTGTTTTGAGAAATAGTGTTAGGGATAAAGAGGATTTTTTCCAGTTTCATTCTATACCCAACCACATATAATGTTTGACATCCATGTCGCTCTTCATAATCCACCATTGTGACAACCATTTGCAGCGCTGATCGAGTTCTAACATTAATCTGACGACACAAGAGTACGCCAAACGTGTGTATTAGGCACATGTCTAAGATGAAAACAGATGCTCCCAAAGATCCTAATTTAAATAGATTTTCATCACACACACCCAAAATGAGGATATTTGTTCATGACCATGTGTTTGACTCATTAACATGTGTCTAAGCACAGGTTGTTGGACAGGTCGGTCGTGCCAATATTATCCAACAGTGGCTTACAAGCTTAACTTGTTTAGCATACGAAAAATTTTTATAGACACAAAACGTAACCACAACATGGCTGTTCCCAGTGTCACTTCGGTCTGATTTGCCAATCGGTTTCGGGTTAATTGGTATACTTCAAATCATTGTTACACAAGGCACGTTCGATGAGCCTGGCCGAATTACATATCGTCCGACGGCGGCCGACGTTCTTCATCTTATCATTATTCCAGAGATTTGGTCGCTCGAACCTCGCTCAGATAATCCTTCCGAAACCCCGTTTTACGATTGTTGTCAAATGGTATTTTGGCATATTATGTTCTAATATTGTGCAGGAGAGTGCTGTTATACAAACCTTCCGAGAGATCGTGACTGGCACTCATCCATAAAGCATATTCATTCTCACTACTTGATTGTAATGTGTTCTAGATCGTACAAGGTTGCCGTCGACGTCCAGGCAATCAGTCTCTTCGCATATGGAACCACTGATGATATTGATTTTGAAAACGAGTGTTTGTATCGGTGTGCTTTCCGCTTGATTGATTGTTTTCTATTGTTCAGCTTGGAGATATCCACAACCGCCATTCGAGAGAGATGATTGGGGGGAAGATTATAAAATCTGCGATTCCAACCAAACTTGACCAATGAAACAATATTTCTGAACGGTCTACTACCTGTGGATGTGTACACCAACGAGTCAATCAATTCGACGGATCTCAGCTATGTGGTCTAAAACAGGATGAACACAGGTAGGTGACGAAAATGACAATTTCATACTTTCATCGTAAAATAATCTACACTACCAACACCAGCCCTCAATAAAGAAAGTTGATGGCCTCCTTCGATCGATGTGGATCTTGAAAATATATATAATAAACCTATCGGTCAGATGCTCTACAGCAGTTCCGATTACTAAAATATTCTATTATGGAGTAACAATCTCTCTTGCAGCACTCACAGCGGTAGGCAGGGCCTCCAAAGTGAGCAATCAAGAGCAAGTTTTACCCCAATGGATAATGATGAAGCTATATACGTATGCATTGGAAAGTTCAATTGAATTCTAATGTTCAGAACATAAACGAAAACAAGCGAAAAATTAGTTTCATGATACAAGTCGTATAAATCAAAACATTTCTCCTCTCAGCAATTTGCTAACTTCTTTTTGTTTTGTGAAAATTACTAAAAGTTGAGGCAGAGCTGTGCTGTTTAAAAAAAATAGATATGGATATTCCTTGCTGATGTTTGAGGTACTTGTAAACTTTTAGATCAATCATGCCGATTAATAATATAGTTTTGAATAAAACAGAATAATATCATTGCTGTAAGTATTCAAATTTTATCTGTGATAAACTGCGCATCAAACTAATCACAAAATTTAACCTGTTTCTCACCAAACCTAACATGTTTCGCCTTTTACGAAAAGGACAGGGATATTCCCTGTGAAATCATTCTGATGTAATTTCACTGGGGCTCGAACCCAAACCAGTCATCCGAATACGATTTAAACGGAAGGCGATTTTCAATGGAGGTGAGTTTTGTTTGTATCTCTTCGGTGGGTGATTTAAAAGATATTTTGACATGATTCTCTTCTAACGAAAAGTTGCAGGTTCTTCAATTTAGCCACTATTTTTGCCGGTAGACAAACCAGGGATTAGATTTTTAATTTAGTGGATAAGTGCAAATATTTAACAGAAAATTGTTATAGAGAAAGGAAAAACAAACGAACTCACAGCGAGTGAAAATTAACTGTCCAATACAATTATGTACACACAAAAATATTTTCAATGCGTCACGTTGATCGGGACGATAATTTGCGAAACTGAAAATGGCGTGACACCTCAATTTTGACGCTAACCGTTTTGATCCACAAACAAACAACAAATTAGCACCAGCGAACAAAGCAGAATCATTAGCCGCTCCGTAAAAGTCTATTGTGTAATATATTGATTAAAACAATCATTGATCAAAATGCCAATACATTTGAGAAAAAAGTGAAATTACAAATTGGTGCAGAACTCCTCAGATATAGCGTAACTCTGTTGATGAACGCTCTATGCACCATTTATTGTATATACTCAACCAGTCTTGTAGGGAACCTAACTCTACGTTGTGAAGGGCTACATAGAACGGCTGAGTGACAATTTGAGTGAACATCACTGCTCGTCTGGGTGCAGTCCAAGGGCTAGCTTCTTGCAATGATTATTGTTCGACAAAAGCAGGATTCAAGCGATCGATGCCTACGTTGTCTTTGATGCCTCTGTATAGTAGAACGAAATATTTCTCTTTGCGTTCCATTTCTTTGAATGGTCCTTCGTACGGAGTTTGTGAGTGCTCTCTAACGTTATTGATTCCAGCAAAATAGGGGCAATTATTGAGGTCATGTTGGATAAAGGATGGACGGTCGGACTTGATCGACTGAAAGTGTTGCCTGAATCTCGAGCAGTACGATGCTGGATCTACTTCACAAGTAGTGCATGTGTCAAGCTCAATCACCCCAGGCAGTCTCAGTGTAATGCCAAATACCAACTCTGAAGGAAAGGAAGGAAAGTGAGGAAGTGCGAAACAAAGCACTTATGAATTGCGATCCTCTGTCAGTGGTTATGGTAGTAGTGGCACCATTGTGGGGATATAAGAATCGACTAATATTCGTGTGATGGTTTCAGTAGAGGCATCTCGCATAAAAACCGCTATGGGTCAGCGTGTATATCTGTCTACACTGGTCAGAATATAGCTATATGTTCGTGAAACTAATAAAGGTCCCACGATATCCAGGTTGACATGTTTGAGTAGCCTGTCAGTTAGAGGCAATTTACTGGAAAGAGCACGGGTCTGTCAATGAATTTCGACGATTTGGCAAATCACATTGTGTTTTTCCATTGACGAATTTCGCGTTGCAAATGCAACGTTCTGTAACGACTCTTAATTTTGAGCAGATGGATAGATGGGAAATTCGACGAAAGTGGTCGAAAATATTTTTGCGACATATTTGCCTGACGAATGGTCTCCACATGCCTGGACAATATATCACAGTGAAACTTGGCATCGTAAAAGAGCAGTGCAAAATGTCAAGTTTGAATGACTTATTAGCTACGATTTTTGATAAATAGCCGGTTCATTGAGGTCAAGTAGTCAGTTGCTTATATGTTAGATAGAACAGGATAATAATGCATTAACAAGACTACGGGCATCTTCGAAGTGTCTAGCATATGTGGTGACCTGCGCTACGAATTCTCGATGACGGATTTCTCTTGCACGGTGTCGATCTGTCGGAGAACGGAAGGTATAAACAATTGGCTTGTACTCGTTGAAGACGGTGAGGGTATGTCCTTCGAGTAAGTACCGGAATTGTTTAATATCTAGGTAGATGGCGCGGAGTTTGCGTCAAAATGTGCTCTAAATAGTCTCGGTTGAATCTTTCCGTTTATTACTTGTTGTATTACGGCTTCGTCTGCAGAATGCCACGCGTCAGATTTCTTAAGAAAATGCGCGTCATCGTCGGTTTTCAAGTGACTTAGAGCGTTAGCATTGCTCAAAAGATCTTCAAGCTCGACGAATGCAGATTATGCTGCGGTTGTGAGTGCAAACTTATCGGATTGCGTTTTAGCACATCGGTGAGCGGCTGAGGTATTTTAGAGGAGTTGGGAATAAATCGTTCATATTACTTAACGACTCCTAGGAAACGGCGTAAACTCTTGATTAACTAAGGCATTGGATCATCCAGTTTAGACTTGATTTAGTTTTGGTTTTTTTGACAACGGGATTATTTCACTAATGTCAAACATATGGCCAAAATAATCAATAATCGACCTGCCAAAAACACATTTGCGTTGATTGACAGTAACTCCGTACTTAATGAAAAGATCTCACAACGTTGTCGTACATGCTCGTCTTTAGATAAACTAGTGACTAGTACGTTGTCTATATAAACAAGGACGGAATGAAGTCCACAAAGAACCTGATTCATGAACCTTTGAAACGATTGCGCTGCGTTGCGCACTTGATACAAAATAAGCAAATGGCGTTATCACAAAAGTGGTCAGAGGCCATTGGAATATGATGTTATACAAGGTCAAGGTTCATTTAAAAGAAAACTGATGTTCCATTGAAGGATTGCGAAAAATCGCGGATGTGAGGATTAGGTTAGCAATCAGTTTGTGTAAAGCTTTTCAAAGCACGGTAATGTCCGCAAGTTCTCTAATCCCTGTTCCTCTTGGCGATATTGCGTAGTGTCGATGCCCTCGGACTAGTGGAAGGAATCAAATTTCCCAGTGCTGCCGTCTGTTGTCATTCACACTTTGCCGCTTTTAGCTTGTCAGGCGGTAACCTGTGATCTTTAGTAAAAACTGGAGGGTCTTTGGTGACGATGTTATACTGAACATCGTGGAGCTTAGCTCCGTCCATGATTGTAGGCGTATTAATTTTGGAAATTCACGCTAGATATAGCGATCAAAACGAGAACACAACCCAAACGCCATTCAATCAACTTGGATGTTTTTGTGAAGTGCTCCTGGAACTAGTGGCGACTTATTCCTCGAAGCGAATTCCTGCGCTTGATGTGAATAAATTGTTCGACGGGATAGACACGAGAAGATAGTTTGGTTAATATTTTTCTGCCACCGTGCCTCAGTGATATGAAAATATGAATTAGTTTGTTTTCGAACGAGCTGCGTTAATGAGAATTGGAGAGATATAAAATTGTAAGTGAAGATTTTACGAGAATATATCATGAACACAAGTGTTCCGTTTGTCGAGCATTCTACTAAACATCATCTAGAAGACATATATTTTCCAGAACGATCTTTATAAACCTCAATGATCAGCATTCTCTTGAGATCAACCATAATTTAAAGTCGTTCGCGATTCCGAGTTCATCCATTCGTTCCAATGTACGCTAAATCTCTGATAACGCATTAATGAAAATATAGAGAACTAGGCTTAGTTATAGACCACGCGAAATTTCTAATGGTATTTATTTAACAAATATTTATTCTTGCATCCGAACGTTTTAATTTCAGTTAAATCTCCTTGAAAGTTTGAAGAGCAAATATTAGGAACCACTACAAACTAATTATAATAAATTTATGGCCTATTTCTTCTTCTTCTTCTTCTGAATCGAAAGCAGAAGGGATAAAATCCCGTTTAAGCTTCATCACAGTAATAGAAATGGGTGACTTGTGCTGACAAGGCAAAGCCTGAGAGTTAAGAAACAACACTTTATCACACCGGGGATTAAGTCCATCCGTCTCAACAAATGCTGATCCAACGCGCTTTTGAATAGCTGTTCAGATGGTAGAGACAGGAGCCCTTTCGGTACTGAGTTCCAAGTGTTTACCACCCGCGTGGATAGCGTGCTCGCATTACTCAGCTTTAGCCTTTAGGCTTCTGCAACTTAAAGTCATGTCCTCGAGTCCGCGACTCGCCTATTGATCGGAAGTAATGGAGGAACTCGTCTCCATAGTGACCGAGGAGAATACGGCGTGTCAGGAGCAGGTCATATCTTTCCCTTTGAAGTTCTATGGGGTAGAATTTCAGTAAGCTCCTCCAATCATCGTACGCGAGTTAGCGCATTCCACAAACCATCTGAGTACCCCTGCTTTGTACCCTCTCCAATGAGTCTCATTCGCCTTCAGACTAAAAGAATGCAACACACAGCCTATATTTCGACAGAGGACGAATTTACGCAGAGAAAAGTGTCTGTAACATTTGCGGGGTTATGGAGGCAAATGAACGCCGAATCGCCCAGATCATCCTGGTAGCGCTGCCTATTCTCCGACAAGTGTCAGCCTTCGACTTCAAGGAATCCATAACTAGAATCCCTAAGTCTTTTTCGACCGTCACCGCTCTAATAGACTTACCTCCAAGAAGGTATTTACCACCAGTGTCATCGGAGTTCATGCGCATGACCACTGTCTGGTCCTAATTGTTAGGCAGTGACCAACGGTGTGTCCAATTTACTAAGTCATCAACTGCTTGTTGCAGTTGCTTGTGGTTATCGCAGGAACTGACAGAGGCCCACAGTTTCAGATTATCCGCAAATAAGAAACAATCGATCGCTACCGCGTCCGGAATATCATTCACAAAAATTTTGAATAACAATGGGCCAAGGACAGATCCCTGCGGCACTACGGAGCATGCTATCATCTCTGAGGACAAAACTCCATTCACCTCTACACGGTTTGACCGCCCTGAGATGAATGCATCGATCCACTTAAGTAGACAACCTTTAATACCCAAACCCTCCGGCTTGACGAGCAATCGGCGGTGGGGCACGCGGTTCAACGCCTTACTGAAGTCGATAAAATAATATCGACCGCTTGACCGGAATCAGTCAAAGCACACCAACTTTCTCGCGCCAGGAGCAGATTACTTACGCATGAGCGATTTTTGGTGAATCCATGTTGTTGTGGACACCAACGCCCACACTCTAAAAGAAAGTGCTCTATTTTTCTTTTGATCAGCTTCTCTAAAATTTTACTGATCACAGAAGTTAATGTGACCGGCCTGTAATTAGCGGGACTACTAAGGTCCCCACTCTTAAACATAGGTTTTATAATACCCTGTTTCCATTCTTGTGGCAAGATCCCTAATGTTACAGATTTTGTAAACAACCTGACCAGCGGAATGCACAACACATCTGATAGTGCTCGTAAAACCATCGCATGAATACCGTCTGGTCCTGGCGCGGATTGTGTGTCTAACCGCTCCAACAGGAGTCCAACAGACTCTACATCAACAAGATCAGACAGAACCTCACTGTCATTAGAGACAGAAGAGAGATCACTGTTTTCCAGACAGTACACGGAGGCATATTGCTGAGCCATGGCTTCATCATTCAAACCATCCTCAGTATTGTCCACCTCATTAGTATCTATCGCCTTTGCGCGGCGACGAATGTATGCGAATAGCTGTTTTGGTGCACAAGTAGATTCGTCAACCAATCGCTGCTCGTACAACATACGTTTTCTGCGTTTTAATGCCGCGCATAGGTTTCTAGCTTGCCGGTAATTGCCATAGTCAGTGGCGTTTTTCCGGCTAACGAATATCGACCAGAGCTTTTGAGGTTGCCGCAAACGTTTCCTTATCTCCTTAATAAACCAATGGGGACCTTTCTCCGACGACATGTGGACAACGGAACAGCTACCTCAATAACTGTCAGAATATTATTACGGATTACCAGCCAACAATCTTCAACATCAGCCGATTGATCGAAAGACCAATCGAGAGATGAAGCAACCTCCCGTAATATACCTGCGTCTGCCATCCAAAAGTTACTTCTAAGAATTGGATCCGGTACCCAGCCAGTGTTCCGTTTCCAAATAAATCTTAAGGTGGCATGATCACTACAGCCTAATGGAGCCTCCGTTCGAAGCTCAGTAATATCGGACTGCGTGGGAGTGAATACCATGTCCAAAATGGACTCACACCCAGTAGAGCCTACTCTGGTCGGATGGGAAACATGCTGCACGAGGCCCACATCAACCACAGTGTCAAATAAGTCCCGCTCGAATGACCCAGAACATTCATCTAGCGAAGTCCAATCAATACTAGGAGCATTGAAATCCCCCATAATCAAGCAATTTGAGGATCTACCATACTGACATATCTGTGATATCAGAGTATCTGCCTGAGTATTAGGAGAACGATAAACGACACCTATCGTGGCAAATGAAGCTGCAGTCCTTATACGGCACCATAAGCTCTCAGCCATACCGGCAGTCTGCTGGAAGCGAGCCAACACTGCGACGGAAATATGTTGTTGGAAATATAAGGCAACCCCACCACCGATTTCAGTGTTTGTTCGATCCGAGCGAAAAAGTCTATATCCAAGTAGGGGCAGCTCGGGATCATCCTGCTTAGGTGATAGCCAGGTTTCCGTCACCGCAATGATCGCTGGAGGGTCCCATCTTATCCGATCGAAGAGTTCATCCAGTTTGTTTCTCAAGCTTCTCGCATTAAAATAGATCACTTTCGAAGATCCAGATCCATCCGAAAGCCTATCGTCAGAGGTTTCCAACGAACATTTGGCCTCATCCTCACAACCCGAAAATCCACAATGCGCAAGTTAGTTTCACCTACGGCTCTGCGCTCGCTAATCTCCTGAGTAGCTTTTCGCATCTTCACACGATCTTCCGGAGAAAGATCACGCAGGAGTCCAAGTTCACTGCCCTTTAACCTGTAACAACTCTTTAGCAGTAAGGTCACTTACTCAACAGAGTCTAACACAATCTTTAACGGTCTTGGGGGATCACCTGGCGCTCACCCGCGGCCTAGACGAAACGCTGTGCGTACCGTTACACCCTTTCCACCTTCGTCGAAAAGTAGGGCAAGAGCAGAATTTAGGAACTCGCGTTCCTGTTTAACCCTGTCTATCGCCAAAGTACCTGTTCGCCCTGGCGCATTGTGAAGAATGACGCAGGATTTTCTACTCTCAACAGTCGTAAAGCTCTGGTGTTTATTGTTTATAGTTTTATCGAGTTGTGATGGTTCCTGGACCCCTTTGGACTCAAGAACGTTTGTTTCATCGGCGAAACTAATTCCGTCTTTGGAACCGAGTACAGGCGATGAAGCAACTTCCGCTAAGATGCGTACATCCTCAGATTGCACGCAAACTCGCTGTACACATGATGTGTGGTGGTTATCCTTCTTCGAGGGTGGGCCACTATTTACGATTACCCCATCAATACCTACAGAAGTTTTAGCAGAAGCCGTGTCAACGTGAAGCTGAGTACTTGCGAGCTTAAAACCAGTTGGTGGAAGGCATATCTTACATATCGTGCGAATGATATCGCATGAATTTTTATGAAGCCAACGATACATCTCCGGCTTCATTCCACCACATCGAATATGTATCCACAATAAACAAATTTCACATTAAACAGCTTTAACGTAATTGGCAACCTGTTTCGAACAAAATAGACTAGAATCCCCAGAGTGAGCAGTGGAGGCCCCATTCTCTTGAGGCATCCTTGCAGTCGGTGCTGCATGATTTCCTTTTGCAAATTTACGAGTCGTAACCATGTTCAAATCCGTTGAAAATAGAATAAATGCTTTTGTAATAATCTCGAAATAGATCGGATATCCACAACAACATCAAAATATCGTAAAAAGCAAACGTTCACGTTTACCTTGAAATTCAAACTTGATCAACTTGAACACTGTTCAGTTCAGTTCAGTTCAGTTTGCACAGGACGATATTTCTATTTCAGATGACCTGTAAATGGTCATGTTACGGATATAACTGATCAATTGATACCAAGAAGGAGGATGCACGCGCTTGCATAGGAACGTTCTTTTGTTATATC
Organism: Atriophallophorus winterbourni; assembly: GCA_013407085.1. Lineage (NCBI taxonomy): Eukaryota > Metazoa > Platyhelminthes > Trematoda > Plagiorchiida > Microphallidae > Atriophallophorus > Atriophallophorus winterbourni. Next base: position 9,023 of record JACCGJ010009749.1, on the reverse strand, counting down.
AGTGTTGTTCAAGATAAAATAATACTTTAAAAAATATTTTTTAAAGTCTCACAATTCTGTGAAAATAATCAACAAGTGTGGAACAAAATCTTAATTCTCGCTAATAGATAGAAAATCAAATTGATTTTCTGATTTCTCACTGACATCGAATATTTTACCGTGTTGTTTAAGCGTATAATTTTTCAAACTAATTATTCCGCACACGTTTGAAGTAATATTTTTTGTTTACACATGGTTTCTGTGAAAGATGGTAAGTCAAATAAATTTGCAGAATTCGGATTGTTTTCAGAAATTCTTTTTCGATAGTTCCATTTTAATGATGATCGACTGATTTTCCATTACATTTTGAAAAGATTTCAAATATCCACGCACAATAAAATTAATATATTACGTAGTTTGTATCAAGTGGTACATATATGTATTCATGTTTGTATCCCATAAGTCTTGAATCTTCATTTGAAGTAATATTTCGTTTCATATCCGGTGACAATCGATCTGTTGAGTGAGCCTGTTTGAAATCTGGCCCGTATGTTCTGTCTACGCTGTAATGAAATTTGGCATGAGCTTATTTGCACGATGTTATTTCACATTCAATATTTTCGAAATGCAGTGGCGTCACTATTATCGTATCCTTTAATTTCATATATCCATGCAGTCTGAATAATCATGTGCCTTAATCATATTGTCGACTTACGTGCTTTCGTAGTCTCTGGCTCTCGCTTGTGATGGAAGAGCATATTTATCAATTAACCATCACAGTAATAAAATAATTCATCGCTGCTTTTTTGTTGTACATTTAGGACAGTATATGCACACACAAAATGGCGGGAAGGTTTGTTCTCATGTAGCTTTGCGTCTCTATGATAATAAAGTGCATGCAAATTTCTAAAGCACGCAAACAAAGAGTAATTGGTGATAATGATAAAGAAGCTTCTCAATAACACACAGTCATACGAAATACCAACAGCATAACCTTATAATTTATCCAAAATTATTCTCTTGCATCGATAAGCATTAAGTAATAATTTATTCGAATTCTTCACAAAATCATCGCACAGTTTTTAACCAACACTTGATTTATATATTTTCAGCTCGATCTTCTAAATCTCCTCGACCTGATACTTCAACTTTCTCGGTGCAGGTCTATACAAGCCTGCCACCTGGCATTCAAGCACCGGCCACTGCCTATTTGACATTGGAAATCAACCAGTTTCGTTTGTCTAACAAGAACAGACGTGTTCTTGGTGATGTTCAAGTCCGAGTTCGTTGGTGGGGTGAACCTATTTCCCGACACTGCGCCATATTTTCTCCGCGTCAGTCACACAAAGCTGGACACAAGCAACGAACACAAACCAAGGCTAGATACATGATCACGGTGCCCCTGGAACGGTTTGCGGACTACTTAACCGGTGAGTTTGATTCATCTGTGATTTCTCCGCAATCTAAACGAATTTGGTAGAAATAAGGCAATCCATGCTATTTCACTGTATACACCTGTCAAAATCTCAATTGACATCGATAAACACAATGTTTTAGTCCTAGATTATTTATACTTTGTGATTGTTCAGTTTGAATGAATCCGTATGATAGAGTGCAGAGTTAAAATTGTCAAAACGTGATGCATTGTAAGCGTGAAAAGTGTTTTTCGACGCAATAGCTCTTTCACATGCATTTTCATCGCACACACACCACGATCGGTTTTGTGATGTGTGCACTCATCAGGTAGTGACTGTAGTATCAGGATCCGTACGCGCTAAAAACAATGGAAGAATTTTAAACAAGTTGCGCTTGTATGCCACTGTTGGATAAGACAGGTACGACCAATCTGTTCAATCACATGATGAGATCTTTCTTGAGATTCCTGGAAATTGTTTGCCCACTTCATATACCAATGAGCTTCCACCAGAATTTTCATCTAAGCAATTATGCCTTGGATGGACTGTTGTTTAGGATTCAGTTTAGTTGCGAAACCACAGATTCAGAGTTCTAAATGCACTCTGCATGTAGCAGACTTCAAGTTTGTCCATCTCACACCACACGGTGACGTAACCCATGATGCATCCCCTTTTTCAGATATGCGTTCCCTTTATTTCGACGTATTGGAGAAATCAAACCCGTTTCCGATTGGTCGGGCTCGTATCGATCGCATTGACCGATTGGCGGTTGGACATCCGATCGATACGTGAGTGTTTTGGATGAATAATGTCCCGTTTTTATTCGATTGTTTGTTTGTCTGAACTCACATAACGATCCAAAGAGACTGGACGTGGGCTAACATACTGTCAGGTTGCCATGTGCCAAACAGACGAAAACTATAATATCGTTAACCGTGAGTCACGAGTAAATTTCAAGTGATTATAGAGCACATTTGCAGCCAACACAAACTCCAGCTTACTAGAACGATGAGTTTTGATAATCTTGTCTAATTATTTATCGTTAATGTTCAAAGCATCACTCCGTTTGGTCTTCTTCAAATTCTCATCAATATGCATTGTTATTTTGCAGTAACCTGACGGTACTGAGTGATTCTGGAGCTAAAATAGGCGAACTCACAGTCTTTATGGCCATAGAGGAAGACCAAAGTAAGGAAATGCAGTTCTAACAATTGGTTCGCTTGATTTTAAACTTTCCTACTGATAAGAAATAATTAGTTGAACTGAATTTAACAGGTTTGAAACGGAAATCGGATGAGAATCACGCGACTGAAACGGAGGTTGATCAGAATAATTTCGTTGAAATTAAAGGAGGATGTGTCATGGATATGGTTCGTATTTTGGACTACTTATGAATTATTTGCACATATTTAACGATTATCTATCTATCTATCTATCTATCTATCTATCTATCTATCTATCTATCTATCTATCTATCTATCTATCTATCTATCTATCTATCTATCCATCTATCTATCTATCTATCTGTATATCTATCTATCTATCTATCTATCTATCTATCTATCTATCTATCTATCTATCTATCTATCTATCTATCTATCTATCTATCTAAATGTGTAACAACGTATCCAACCCTGATAGCCCATCTGGTATTTGTGGCATTTTTGCACCGAACTTCCATCGAGAAACTTTCACACTTGCTGTGTTCCAGGTAACCGCAATCGAGCATGATGTTGATGCATTTCCTCCGCCATCCAATGATTTGCTCATACGAAACCCAAGTCCGCTTGCTGTTGATCAACTTGAGAAGCGGATGGATCTGAATGGGACAATGGAAGAGATGGATGCCGTCGAATATTTCGAGTAAGCGAAGACACGTTCTCACGCACGCTTCAAGACAGTAGGAACCGTTAGAAATGATAAAATGATTGGTTCACATCAATTAAACTATATTATTCGTCCGTTAACCATATTACAACAAATAAACGCTATTTCGCTGCCTTCTCATAAAAATTAAATCACTTTGACGACTGTTGATATATGTGTTTTCTTCTAACCTCAAATTTATAGGCGCAAGTATTAAACCACTTAACAACAGGTCAACAATAAAAACAATAATTCTCCATGCAGTTCGATGTTGTTGTGAGTTCGCTACTGATTTCAAACCAGCTACATGCCATTAATAACTCTTCCAATAACGCGGCGCTAACTGTTTTTTTTTCACGTTACGCTCAAGATATTCACGTGATGCCTGCTTCTCTGACACTTTATCAGCTCACAGAACGAGCTGGTTAACAGCTCGCGTATCGTGCATCTGGACAACTTCGGATCGCGACCTTTAGCTGGCGTTTCCAACGCCACCGAAATCGTCGATTTGATCCCGACGGATTTTGAGGGCACTGACCACGTGGATCAGCTGATTGGCATGAAGGTCAACCTGGATCAATCAATCACGGGATTGGCCGGGGACAGTCCGATCAATCACATTGCGAATGACGAGCAGTTGGTGGATGATTTATTTTATCGATCGGTGAGTGTTGAACAGAAGAAGGAGAAGAAAATGGCTTTATTCGAGTACACGAATTTTCAGCGATACTATTAATTCGACCGCACGAAATAAAATGTACATTTTTTTTAAAAAAAAGACATGTCAAATAAGGATGATCCCACTTCAGTTATTATACTGTCAGTTTCTTCCTCAAATCGAGAATAACTTTTGTATGATCAACCAAATATCGAGCCAGGTAAGGAATAAAAGAATTTTTGAATTTCTTAGTTCTTGCATACGGGACGATATGTTGACTACGCGTAGCTGGGTACGATCTGCAAGCCATAAGGACCTCATGCAGTGGGTGTGCATTATCAGACGATATGACTCTGACCAATCTGTCACATTCACGAAAGTGGCGTTCGACGATCATATCACGAATTAACTCGGTAGAGGAAGAGCTCAATCTTGAAATTAATTTGATTCCTCTTTTGATCATCAAAAAAATCCTTTTCAAAAAGAAAAAAGGAAAGATTATAGGGGAGGCGTAGATGAAAATGGGACATGAGCTTTTGAGGTTGGAGGTTTACAAAAATCTACGGTTTATATGACAAATTACTGAATGAAAACTTCTTCATCCACAGCGTCCATCGAAATCCAGCAATATTCATTCTCCGACAGTGAATACTCATGCTCGAGTCCTTGAAATGAATGATGTCAAACCAGATCCAGGTATGTCTTTTCAATATTCGAATGTATTTCCACGCTTTTAAAATTATTTTTTCATCTTGCTATCGATTGTCTTTTCAAGGTTCCTCCCAACTCTTAAAGCTCTCAATTCCGGTTGTTTCGCTAAGTGAGGATTGCTTGCATCATGTATGGAAAACTCGAACATCAATACGTCCCCACCTCGTTGATATGAATTCTAACCGACTGATTAACGCAAATAAGAGATCGATCAAGATCGATCAATCCAGGTCAAGGCCGAGGCTGTGTGAACTTGCTCAGAAAAATGGCGACGCAAGGTATTTGCAATGCAATAACACGTTTTTGCATTTTAACTACTTAAACCTATTCAGTAGTAACGTGTCAAAAATTGATTGTTCAGACCAAGTGAACTGCAATTAAAATTGGAAGTTTCTCCGGAATTTACTGGATCGACTCCCGAAATCGAAGCGATTCAGTCGGTTGTTTTCACTCGAATGCAACTCAATATTCTAAAAACCGAGGAACAAATGCGAACGGTTGAATTTCGGTCGGAAAATGCTCAAAGAGAAATGGAATTTCGAATTCCACAAATTGAAATGGATTCTGATTGGTCTATTCGGTTTCGCTTATTCGCATTTCAGATGGATGACCGATGTAGAGAGTCAGTGGAAGTGAGTAAATTTTCGTAAAATTTATCGATCCATTGGATCGGAAATGGTTAAATTAATTTGAATTCTACTCGTTTAAGAAATGTGTCGACAACAGCGTATGCCATTATACGTTGTTTTTTACTGATTTAACGAAGGCATACGACTACGTCAGCGGGGGAGGTCTCTCCAAAATGGTTGAACTGAAACTTGTTAGTTCGTTCCACTCTGGCATGAAGGGCTCAATCCATTTTAACGGTTTCAGTTCAGAAGCCTCGAGAAATTCACCGAGGCGTCAAACTAGGGTGTATTCATGCTCTCACGCTGTTCGGCATTTTTTTTGCTTTGTTTCTAAAGCACGCTTCTAGGGCGAGAACAGAAGGCATTTACCTACGCACGCGTAGTGATGACAAGCTTTTCAGCCTGAACCGGTTGAGAGCACATACCAAAGCATGGAATCTGCTAATCCGTGACCTGCTGTTTCCGACGATGCCGACTTTATTGCTCACACCTTTAGTCGCTAATGGACTGATTTTCGTCGGCATGCAAAGACTTTGGGCTAACAATCAGTATGAGCAAGCCCAAAGTCCCTGGTCAAGAGTTTGTATCGCCTCCAACCATCACTTTTGGAAACTGTCAGCTTGAATCAGTACATCATGTCACATATCTTGATTCAACCGTTGCGCATAACCTCTTTTGCTAGATACGGAGATTGATAAGAGGATTAGCAGAGCAGCTGTCATTTTGTCCCGATTAAACTCTCGTGTTTGGGTTAACTGCAAGATGATGGTATACAGCGCGTGCGTACTAAATACTTTACTATGCGGCTGTGAACACTAGACCATCTACGCAAGACACGAACGGAACCTGAATGCTTTCCATCTATGAAGCATCCGTCGTATCTTGAACATATCGTGGATGAACAGAGTGAATAATGCTAAAGTGCTTTCAAAAGCTGGTCTACAGAACATGTTCACCCTACTACAACAGCTCCACTTAGGGTGGCTTGTTCACGAATGAAAAATGGTCGTATTCCGAAAGATTTACTCTGTGGTCAGTTGAAATTGGGAATTCTACCATTTGGTAAACCGAACTTGTGGTACAAAGACAGTTTGCAAAATCGATATGAAAGCTCTTGACATTGGCTCCACAAGTTGTGAAGAACTTGGTCTTCACCGCTTACTTAGGAGGCATTGTGTAAAACGTCGTCTACAAGCTGAAGAGGAGCAGACACAGCTCATGACTGTTGAAACTGACGACGATCGACCGAGTTCTGCCTATCGCGGCGAGCGCTGTGGGAGAGATTGTTCCTCCTGAATCGGACTGTTTAATCATTCGAAAAGCTGTGTCGCATGAGAAAATGATGCGAATGTGATGTACATCCATGGTCCACATCGTCCAATGGAGGCCAACAACAACTGCAACTGTTTCTGATATATTTCATCGCACCTGACTGTTCTGCGTCGATTTTTGTTAAGTAAGCCAAGTATTGAGCAGAGGGTTTGGGCTTTAACTGCCTTCTCATGATATTATTTGGGTTTTTTAGTGAAATTCGCAAACGGCCTTGCTGTTCAAGGATTAAATAACTCGCCACATTGCTCTCCCAGTTCAGCGTACAGTCCTTGAGCGCAAAATCCCGCATAAGCATGTGCAACGTGAGCAACCAATCATGTTGCAATCAGCTGTTTGTCACGCTTCACCGATCTTGATTGGTCACAAAGCGACCAATCACCAGTTCGCTCAAATTTGATTGGTTGTTGTTATCTATTTTGGTGCCGTCTCACAAGCTAATCAAAATTATTCCAGTTAATTGCATCGAACATACTCTCGATGGATGAAATCAACGAAGCAATAGAATCCCAGTCCCATATTCGTGCTTCCAACGAAGCGCTACTCCACGTCCCATTGTTCATTGCCGGGAAACGTCGCGATTCTGGGCCTTTACTCCGAGGTCATTTAGAGGTCAAAATATGCAAGGGCACGCCTGCGGAATCCAGTAAGTGAACCTACGCTAAAATTGCTGAGTCGAGAGGACTTTTTTCGCCAATTGTCTCATTTTTCCCCAAAATTCTTTTTAGCAAAACATGAACCTCTTGCTGGACTGACCGTATCTCATGGAAACATTTCCCGGGTAAATCTAAATTGTTGACGGTTTTTGCGTCATTATCACTGTTATTCACGATCTCAGCATACTAGAATTTGTGATACTCAGAACTCAATTTTAGTAGAGATTTATTGACCCAGCCCGTAATCCTGCAATCACCTCCTGTTCGAAGTTGTTCCTATTTGGAATTACTCTGTGCTCATTTGAATACTTACAATTCCTTAAACAGCATGTTGTTTATCGCGCATATGAACACCAAACTCCATCATTAAATTCTACCAACAACCATCAGCTGGGCATCTCCATCATTTCGATGACATTGTTACTACTCTTTACATTTCAGTAGCATAATTTTATACAAATTTAATTTCATCGAATTGCAGATCCCGTTCAGATCGATTGAACCGTCCCCAAATTCCATCGAAATATTGATCCAAATTTTGAAGGGTCGTGGTCTTGGGAACAATGACGCTAACCGAAGACAATCCGGATCCGAAACCCTAAATTCATATTTGATTGCTCGTTTGCCTTGGTGCCAATTTCAGGAGGATTGTTCGGGTAAAAATGTTCTCCGAATATTCTCATCTGCCGTCGCCTGGTTTGGCGGCTCAGATCCTTCGTTCCAGTTTAGACTGCGTACAAACTGTCCCTTGGATGAGGTAAATCAATTGACCTTGACTTGACCTTATCATGTGATGTTTCTCTTGTGGACCGTTCAATAAGCATTTGACCATTCAATATTCCGTCAAAATATTTTTCACCGCAAAATATGATAAACGTTTTTGTCTCACTTTTAATTCCAGTCCGTGTTACAGCGATTGAGTAACACATACGCAATCATCGAAGTTTGGCTGAAATCTTGCTCGCCCCCAAGGAAAGATCACCTTCTCGGTCTCACAAAGTTGCCGACCAAGTTGATTTTCGAGAGGAATCTCATTTCGATTAGTGTTGCGGAATGTCTGAAGAATAACTTGGAATCCCAAGAGGTAAGGGAAACAAAAGATTTCATTTCTCTCTGTGTTTGCGACAAAACACCATAATCTATCCGTACCCCCTTAACTTATTCACCGATTTTGGAAGGTGTATCCATGCTAACTCCATTGTTTTCATACTTTATTCGTGCGATAACTCATAGCACCCAGTTGATCCGTTCGAGTCTTGGTTCCCGATAGTGGATCCGATCACGGGCACTGAGCAAGGCCAATTGTTTGTGCGATTCGCAGTGGGAACCAGAGGGCAGCTTAATCGTTTGCAGTTTGATGGTGGAGACGAAGGCAGCGAATGCGTCACAGGGTCGAAATTTCCGCACACCGGTAAGTTAGTCACAAATAAAAACAACATATTCTCCAAACCTCGCTTAAACCACAATGCCCATCAGATCTAATCGGTGTTGGCTTACGCTGTATCCGATGGGAAGACCTGACACGGAGATCTGTTCGGTTGGGCGACCACAACAGATGTTGCTGGCTCCTTCTGAACTGGTCGGGCAAACAAAGCTACTCCAATGTGCCGGTCTGTAGAACAGTTCATAAACGATTAATTGCTATCGGTCAAACGGTGGTAGCCCAGGTCGTTAAGGCATGTGACTACAATTATGATGGTCGGGGGTTCGAATCCCGCCCCCGAAGCTGTGGATATGCACTGCTGATGAGCTCAAATGAGAGCGAAACGTCGAGCCAGTA